>OU538841.1:11057500-11125079 GCA_912999785.1 Hydriomena furcata | reverse complement strand
ACCTAACCTAACCTAACCTAACCTAACCTAACCTAACCTAACCTAACCTAACCTAACCTAACCTAACCTAACCTAACCTAACCTAACCTAACCTAACCTAACCTAACCTAACCTAACCTAACCTAACCTAACCTAACCTAACCTAACCTAACCTAACCTAACCTAACCTAACCTAACCTAACCTAACCTAACCTAACCTAACCTAACCTAACCTAACCTAACCTAACCTAACCTAACCTAACCTAACCTAACCTAACCTAACCTAACCTAACCTAACCTAACCTAACCTAACCTAACCTAACCTAACCTAACCTAACCTAACCTAACCTAACCTAACCTAACCTAACCTAACCTAACCTAACCTAACCTAACCTAACCTAACCTAACCTAACCTAACCTAACCTAACCTAACCTAACCTAACCTAACCTAACCTAACCTAACCTAACCTAACCTAACCTAACCTAACCTAACCTAACCTAACCTAACCTAACCTAACCTAACCTAACCTAACCTAACCTAACCTAACCTAACCTAACCTAACCTAACCTAACCTAGCCTAACCTAACCTAACCTAACCTAACCTAACCTAACCTAACCTAACCTAACCTAACCTAACCTAACCTAACCTAACCTAACCTAACCTAACCTAACCTAACCTAACCTAACCTAACCTAACCTAACCTAACCTAACCTAACCTAACCTAACCTAACCTAACCTAACCTAACCTAACCTAACCTAACCTAACCTAACCTAACCTAACCTAACCTAACCTAACCTAACCTAACCTAACCTAACCTAACCTAACCTAACCTAACCTAACCTAACCTAACCTAACCTAACCTAACCTAACCTAACCTAACCTAACCTAACCTAACCTAACCTAACCTAACCTAACCTAACCTAACCTAACCTAACCTAACCTAACCTAACCTAACCTAACCTAACCTAACCTAACCTAACCTAACCTAACCTAACCTAACCTAACCTAACCTAACCTAACCTAACCTAACCTAACCTAACCTAACCTAACCTAACCTAACCTAACCTAACCTAACCTAACCTAACCTAACCTAACCTAACCTAACCTAACCTAACCTAACCTAACCTAACCTAACCTAACCTAACCTAACCTAACCTAACCTAACCTAACCTAACCTAACCTAACCTAACCTAACCTAACCTAACCTAACCTAACCTAACCTAACCTAACCTAACCTAACCTAACCTAACCTAACCTAACCTAACCTAACCTAACCTAACCTAACCTAACCTAACCTAACCTAACCTAACCTAACCTAACCTAACCTAACCTAACCTAACCTAACCTAACCTAACCTAACCTAACCTAACCTAACCTAACCTAACCTAACCTAACCTAACCTAACCTAACCTAACCTAACCTAACCTAACCTAACCTAACCTAACCTAACCTAACCTAACCTAACCTAACCTAACCTAACCTAACCTAACCTAACCTAACCTAACCTAACCTAACCTAACCTAACCTAACCTAACCTAACCTAACCTAACCTAACCTAACCTAACCTAACCTAACCTAACCTAACCTAACCTAACCTAACCTAACCTAACCTAACCTAACCTAACCTAACCTAACCTAACCTAACCTAACCTAACCTAACCTAACCTAACCTAACCTAACCTAACCTAACCTAACCTAACCTAACCTAACCTAACCTAACCTAACCTAACCTAACCTAACCTAACCTAACCTAACCTAACCTAACCTAACCTAACCTAACCTAACCTAACCTAACCTAACCTAACCTAACCTAACCTAACCTAACCTAACCTAACCTAACCTAACCTAACCTAACCTAACCTAACCTAACCTAACCTAACCTAACCTAACCTAACCTAACCTAACCTAACCTAACCTAACCTAACCTAACCTAACCTAACCTAACCTAACCTAACCTAACCTAACCTAACCTAACCTAACCTAACCTAACCTAACCTAACCTAACCTAACCTAACCTAACCTAACCTAACCTAACCTAACCTAACCTAACCTAACCTAACCTAACCTAACCTAACCTAACCTAACCTAACCTAACCTAACCTAACCTAACCTAACCTAACCTAACCTAACCTAACCTAACCTAACCTAACCTAACCTAACCTAACCTAACCTAACCTAACCTAACCTAACCTAACCTAACCTAACCTAACCTAACCTAACCTAACCTAACCTAACCTAACCTAACCTAACCTAACCTAACCTAACCTAACCTAACCTAACCTAACCTAACCTAACCTAACCTAACCTAACCTAACCTAACCTAACCTAACCTAACCTAACCTAACCTAACCTAACCTAACCTAACCTAACCTAACCTAACCTAACCTAACCTAACCTAACCTAACCTAACCTAACCTAACCTAACCTAACCTAACCTAACCTAACCTAACCTAACCTAACCTAACCTAACCTAACCTAACCTAACCTAACCTAACCTAACCTAACCTAACCTAACCTAACCTAACCTAACCTAACCTAACCTAACCTAACCTAACCTAACCTAACCTAACCTAACCTAACCTAACCTAACCTAACCTAACCTAACCTAACCTAACCTAACCTAACCTAACCTAACCTAACCTAACCTAACCTAACCTAACCTAACCTAACCTAACCTAACCTAACCTAACCTAACCTAACCTAACCTAACCTAACCTAACCTAACCTAACCTAACCTAACCTAACCTAACCTAACCTAACCTAACCTAACCTAACCTAACCTAACCTAACCTAACCTAACCTAACCTAACCTAACCTAACCTAACCTAACCTAACCTAACCTAACCTAACCTAACCTAACCTAACCTAACCTAACCTAACCTAACCTAACCTAACCTAACCTAACCTAACCTAACCTAACCTAACCTAACCTAACCTAACCTAACCTAACCTAACCTAACCTAACCTAACCTAACCTAACCTAACCTAACCTAACCTAACCTAACCTAACCTAACCTAACCTAACCTAACCTAACCTAACCTAACCTAACCTAACCTAACCTAACCTAACCTAACCTAACCTAACCTAACCTAACCTAACCTAACCTAACCTAACCTAACCTAACCTAACCTAACCTAACCTAACCTAACCTAACCTAACCTAACCTAACCTAACCTAACCTAACCTAACCTAACCTAACCTAACCTAACCTAACCTAACCTAACCTAACCTAACCTAACCTAACCTAACCTAACCTAACCTAACCTAACCTAACCTAACCTAACCTAACCTAACCTAACCTAACCTAACCTAACCTAACCTAACCTAACCTAACCTAACCTAACCTAACCTAACCTAACCTAACCTAACCTAACCTAACCTAACCTAACCTAACCTAACCTAACCTAACCTAACCTAACCTAACCTAACCTAACCTAACCTAACCTAACCTAACCTAACCTAACCTAACCTAACCTAACCTAACCTAACCTAACCTAACCTAACCTAACCTAACCTAACCTAACCTAACCTAACCTAACCTAACCTAACCTAACCTAACCTAACCTAACCTAACCTAACCTAACCTAACCTAACCTAACCTAACCTAACCTAACCTAACCTAACCTAACCTAACCTAACCTAACCTAACCTAACCTAACCTAACCTAACCTAACCTAACCTAACCTAACCTAACCTAACCTAACCTAACCTAACCTAACCTAACCTAACCTAACCTAACCTAACCTAACCTAACCTAACCTAACCTAACCTAACCTAACCTAACCTAACCTAACCTAACCTAACCTAACCTAACCTAACCTAACCTAACCTAACCTAACCTAACCTAACCTAACCTAACCTAACCTAACCTAACCTAACCTAACCTAACCTAACCTAACCTAACCTAACCTAACCTAACCTAACCTAACCTAACCTAACCTAACCTAACCTAACCTAACCTAACCTAACCTAACCTAACCTAACCTAACCTAACCTAACCTAACCTAACCTAACCTAACCTAACCTAACCTAACCTAACCTAACCTAACCTAACCTAACCTAACCTAACCTAACCTAACCTAACCTAACCTAACCTAACCTAACCTAACCTAACCTAACCTAACCTAACCTAACCTAACCTAACCTAACCTAACCTAACCTAACCTAACCTAACCTAACCTAACCTAACCTAACCTAACCTAACCTAACCTAACCTAACCTAACCTAACCTAACCTAACCTAACCTAACCTAACCTAACCTAACCTAACCTAACCTAACCTAACCTAACCTAACCTAACCTAACCTAACCTAACCTAACCTAACCTAACCTAACCTAACCTAACCTAACCTAACCTAACCTAACCTAACCTAACCTAACCTAACCTAACCTAACCTAACCTAACCTAACCTAACCTAACCTAACCTAACCTAACCTAACCTAACCTAACCTAACCTAACCTAACCTAACCTAACCTAACCTAACCTAACCTAACCTAACCTAACCTAACCTAACCTAACCTAACCTAACCTAACCTAACCTAACCTAACCTAACCTAACCTAACCTAACCTAACCTAACCTAACCTAACCTAACCTAACCTAACCTAACCTAACCTAACCTAACCTAACCTAACCTAACCTAACCTAACCTAACCTAACCTAACCTAACCTAACCTAACCTAACCTAACCTAACCTAACCTAACCTAACCTAACCTAACCTAACCTAACCTAACCTAACCTAACCTAACCTAACCTAACCTAACCTAACCTAACCTAACCTAACCTAACCTAACCTAACCTAACCTAACCTAACCTAACCTAACCTAACCTAACCTAACCTAACCTAACCTAACCTAACCTAACCTAACCTAACCTAACCTAACCTAACCTAACCTAACCTAACCTAACCTAACCTAACATAACCTAACCTAACCTAACCTAACCTAACCTAACCTAACCTAACCTAACCTAACCTAACCTAACCTAACCTAACCTAACCTAACCTAACCTAACCTAACCTAACCTAACCTAACCTAACCTAACCTAACCTAACCTAACCTAACCTAACCTAACCTAACCTAACCTAACCTAACCTAACCTAACCTAACCTAACCTAACCTAACCTAACCTAACCTAACCTAACCTAACCTAACCTAACCTAACCTAACCTAACCTAACCTAACCTAACCTAACCTAACCTAACCTAACCTAACCTAACCTAACCTAACCTAACCTAACCTAACCTAACCTAACCTAACCTAACCTAACCTAACCTAACCTAACCTAACCTAACCTAACCTAACCTAACCTAACCTAACCTAACCTAACCTAACCTAACCTAACCTAACCTAACCTAACCTAACCTAACCTAACCTAACCTAACCTAACCTAACCTAACCTAACCTAACCTAACCTAACCTAACCTAACCTAACCTAACCTAACCTAACCTAACCTAACCTAACCTAACCTAACCTAACCTAACCTAACCTAACCTAACCTAACCTAACCTAACCTAACCTAACCTAACCTAACCTAACCTAACCTAACCTAACCTAACCTAACCTAACCTAACCTAACCTAACCTAACCTAACCTAACCTAACCTAACCTAACCTAACCTAGCCTAACCTAACCTAACCTAACCTAACCTAACCTAACCTAACCTAACCTAACCTAACCTAACCTAACCTAACCTAACCTAACCTAACCTAACCTAACCTAACCTAACCTAACCTAACCTAACCTAACCTAACCTAACCTAACCTAACCTAACCTAACCTAACCTAACCTAACCTAACCTAACCTAACCTAACCTAACCTAACCTAACCTAACCTAACCTAACCTAACCTAACCTAACCTAACCTAACCTAACCTAACCTAACCTAACCTAACCTAACCTAACCTAACCTAACCTAACCTAACCTAACCTTTTTTTTTTTTTTTTTTTTTTTTTTTTTTTTTTTTTTTTTTTTTTTGGTTACCCAGGAAAACCTTTTATAGGTACCATTCGGCCATGGGGGACCGAATGGTTATGTGGGAGTCCCGCCTTGAAAAAGGCAGTGTACCCACTAAAAACCTGGGGTGTTCCTCAACTCCGCAGAGTGAGGGAGCCGCGGGATCGTTCAGCGCATCCGCAACTCCCTCAGCGGTTGCCCGTTTGGGCCCTTCCCTGGGAGGGGTTTCAATCCCTCCCCCCCTTTCTCCGCTTAAGGCACCTCGGAACACAGTACGAGGTGCCTTACAGCCCGGGACCTCTCAGGTCAGGTAATAGATCCCCCGATCTATTACCCGAAGGTCCCCATTTACGGTAGTACGCGGCCGGCATAAGCCAGCCGCCTACGACCAACGCGCCTTCGGCGCATGGGATCCGAGAGAGTGTCGTCCTCTCGGTCCCTTTCCGCCGCCTCCTTCTCCCGCATCACCGACTCCGCGAAGCCGGTGACTGCCCTCCAATTTCTCGGCGGAGCCGCCGATGTTCGCCTGGAGGAATCGGATGGCCATATTAATCAGAGTCCATCCGATCCTCCGCTTGCGCTTTTGGGCGCGCTGATGGCTGCGAGGGGGCCGTGAAGCCCACGCCAGCCCTTCTACTCCCTCCTTTTGCCTTGTTGGAGGCAGAGCCTTTGCAGGCCTTGCCCCCAACACGGTGGTCGGCTTTTTTGCCGGCCGCTTCGCACACCGGGCAATGAGGCTCAGCCTCACATTGTGCCGCCTTGTGTCCGGCCTTGCCGCAGCGGTAGCACAGGGTGCTGCGGTCCTCTGCACTTGGGCATTTCGCCCCCATGTGCCCGGCCTCCAGACACCGGTAGCACTGGAGGGGCCTGGGTTCCAGTACCTTCACGGACACCGAAACCCAGTTCACCAGGATCCTACCGGCGGAGGCTTTCCTGGCCGCGGCAACTGGGCATCTCAGCCAGACCGTGCCTAGGCGCCCGGGTGGCCGCACAATGTTGCCGACCTTCAGTGAGTCGGCTGTGCAGCCACCCACCTCTGCAACGGCGGCCGCAACATCCTCTTTTGTTGCCGAGTCATCAAGGCCCGAGAGGCGCAACTCCACGCACCTCTCAGGACGGTTGACTCGGACGAGAGCCGGACTGAAGGACTCCCTGAGCTTGTTAGCCAGGGAGTTGGCTTTCTCGGCACTCGTAGCCCCCGGTATTTCCAGGACCCGGGCCCCTGTGGCCGCGATCCGGAACCTGATGTCTTCTATGCCCAGTGCTTTCAAGTTGATGCGCTTTCTGGCATCGGAAAGCACCTGGGCATAGGTGACCCCATCCTTCACTGCCTCAGGCTGCAGGGTCAGAATGACCGCCGCTGAGGTAGGCGGCTTCGGTAGTTTGCGCGCAGGTCGCGCAGCGGACACCTTGGCAGGCTTTGCCGCCGCTGCCTTGGGGGCCTGGGCGGCTTTGGCCGCTTTGGTGCCTTTACGCGCGACCTTGCTCCACCCCTCGTCCATGGACTCAGGAGCAGGTTTAAAAGGACGCGGCTCTCTGACCGCCTCCTTTTTCGCCTTCTTCCCCTTCCCCTTCCCCTTGGCACTCTGGGCTGCTCCACTCGTGGTGGCTGTAGTCACCAGAGGAGGGGAAGGAGCCCGAGTAGAGGTCGCCGCTGTCGCGGCGCTTGCGCTCGCCTTCTTATTGTCTGCGGCCAGTGGTGGTCGCAGACGTTTCTCCGGCAAGAGGCGGTCTTTAAGCCCCTCGAAGCGCGCGTTGACCATGGACCCGCATTGGTCCATGACAGCGCGCACTATCTCTTCCACCGCCGGGGCCGGAGTTGCCGCTGGGGTCGGGGTTGGCCGTTGCACCAGCTGACGTAGCTGGGCCACTTCCCTGCGGACCTCATTCAACTCACGGGTGAGTTTAGAGTTGGTCGCCTCCAGTCGGGCGACCTCCTCCGTCATAGAGCGCGATCTCTGCTCCTCAAAAGAGACCTTAATGGCCTCCGCCGCTTCTTTAAGGGCACGAACGTACGTGCCCTTTAAATGGCCGGATGACGTGGCGACCTTTAAAATGGTCCCTACGGCATCCGACACGATCCTCACCAGATCTGATGGTTCCTGGCTTCCTTCGTCGCCAACGACCATCACATCTGGGGATTTGCGGAATAAGGAGGCTCTCGCCTCCCTCTTCCGCTTCTCCTCCACGACCATCTCCATCTCTGCGTTCAGCCGAAGCTCCTCAGCCTTGGCTGCGTTGAGCTCCGCCTGGGCTTTAGCCAGGCCGACATATTTTCCCGTGGTGGGGGGACGACCAGGCCCTCTCCCCGCCACCGGAACTTTTTTCGGCCCCGTATTGTCACCATCATCGCCGTATTCTTCTCTCAGTCGCTTCCTCCAGAAGCGACTCTTTCCGGGCGATGACACCTCGGAAGCCACCGATAGGAGGCTTCCATCCGAGTCCGTGTCCGACAGGTTAGGCAATCTACCCGATGCCGTCAGCATCACGTCCTCCAACACCACTATTGGTGAGCGGCTACGCGAGCGAACCGCGACGCGAGAGGACTCTCCAGCATCACTGTCGCTCACATAAGCGCCACCACCACACACCTTCTCTCTACGGCCACTTCGGCCACCATCGTCATTTTTGTTAAGTTTTGTATCCATATTCATTCCCACGAGTGTGAGGGAAACATTCGGTCACCCCAGCCAGTGCCCTCTGTAGCCGGGGAAGCCTAATACACGCTAGGAGTCGGCTGGTTCCTAGCGGGTGGTGCAGTAGCGACTGAAACTCCGTCCAGCCAAGCCCTGAAAAGGGCTTAGAGCCTGCGCTGCACCGCCGCCTACCCTCGGGTAATTTTTTATTGAGGTATTCTTCCTCGCGGCCCGGGCGGTTAAGCCAAGGCCCTCAGCCCTACAAACAGCTACGAGACATGACCGCCACTGTTTGCAGGATACCGAGTTTTGAGCGGTGGCAACAAAAGTTGCCTGTCCGGCGGCAGGGTTAGTGCACACCGGACCCGACTCACAGGCATTACATGCCCCTTTACCTTACACTCCCGACCCCAACCCACATGAGGCGAGGAGTATAAGGTAAACCACCGCACCGACATCCGATAAATCGGAGTGGTCCTCCACGAGGCAGCTCAAACCGAGCCCGCCTCCTCCTCGGAGCCGACAGAGTAGGAACTCCTTTCCTCTGCCTGACTTCATCCACTGCGCCCTTTGCTCAGTCAAAGGGGCGCGCGGAGAAGTCCACCTTCCGCTCCCGTGTTTTGTCCGCGCCGGTGTACCAATATCGCTCGTAAACGAGCGCTATTGGCACACCGGGACCCCCTATCCGCAGCCCGGGGACGCGCCACGTCGCAGTACACCTCTGCGCCTGTAGGGACTCCCTCCCTAGAGGTTCGTGGAACCTAACCTAACCTAACCTAACCTAACCTAACCTAACCTAACCTAACCTTTTTTTTTTTTTTTTTTTTTTTTTTACGTGGGGAAACCCTCATGGGTCCCTTCTTTTTCAGGGGAAAAAGAAGGGTATGTCGGACTCGTACCGACTAAAACCACCACGTTGGCCGGCCTCAATGCATGTCAAGGGGCTCCGGGATCTCCTACGGAACGCACCGGTGCCCCTCTCGCATTTTGCCAAGAGCACTGTCCCGGCAATGGCACCCACAGCCACGCCCGGAACCCGCATACGCGCATGCGTACGCGGGGCTCACGACGGTACTTGCCAAAGAGTACCGCCGCCATCCCGGATCCGCTTACGAGCAGCCGGAACCCCTGTTCCGACCACCCACGGACCCGAAAGTCCCCTTTGGTAGGGGCTACCTCTCGCCCCTCATGGGGCAGGCCGCGGAAGTCTGCCGCTACCAACGAAGGTCGCTAGTATCGGCAGCCAAACCGCGGCCTCCATCCCGTAATTTTTTACCAGAGGTTTTCTTCCTCTCGCCCCTCCTGGGGCAGGCCGCGGAAGTCTGCCGCTACTAACGAAGGTCGCTAGTAACGGCAGCCAAACCGCCGCCTCCATCCCGTAATTTTTTATAGAGGTTTTCTTCCTCTCTCCGCCCCCGCTAGGAGGGCAGGTGTCGCCGGGTTGTCCCACAACCCAGCACCCACCTGTCAGAGCGGGACCGAGGCCTCACCGCCCCCACGGGTCCAGATCGGGTGGGGAACACCGATCTCCTCCCAGATGTAATTTTTTATCGAGGTTTTCTTCCTCACTCCCTTACCCATACGGGGCTAAACCGGCGTGGCACTCCGGTCTCCCCGAAGGGTAAGTCCGTCCTCCTTTCTACGCCCCTAAAATAGGGGCAGGTGACGTCGGGATGTGGCGACAACCCGACACCTACCTGTCAGGGCAGGCCCAACTGGGTCCCCTACCCCCTACGTCTTCACCGCTCTTAAAAGAGCGGTGTTGGGCGGCTACCAAGCCTGCCCACCCTCCCGGCAGAGTAGGAACTCCTTTCCTCTGCCCGACTTCATCCACTGCGCCCTTTGCTCAGTCAAAGGGACGCGCGGAGAAGCCCTCCTTCCCTCGACCTCCCTATCTTCGTGTTTTGTCCGCGCCGGTGTGCCAACATCGCTCGCACGAGCGCTATTGGTACACCGGTTAACCCCTATCCGCAACCTGGGGACGCGCCACGTCGCAGTATCACCTCTGCGCCTGTAGGGACTCCCTCCCTAGAGGTTCGTGGAACCTAACCTAACCTAACCTAACCTAACCTAACCTAACCTAACCTAACCTAACCTAACCTAACCTTTTTTTTTTTTTTTTTTTTTTTTTTTTTTTAACGATGGAGAAATGCATTACGCATCCCCAACAGCTCGGGGGAGCTGAAGGGGTATGTCGGGCTCTCCGCCAGTTACTAGGGCTAATGAGACCCTAGCAACCAACGGCATACCGACTAAAAAACCATCGGGGTCCTTCTCACGACTATTGCCGGGGCTGTGGGTACGCTTGCGCATTCTTCCATGGCCCCAGCGTCGGTGGTTCTATTTGGAACCTCTCCTCTGGGAAGCAACTGCTCCTCACCAGTTCTCTTAACGAGAGGCACGCGGGACCTCCGCGCGCGCCACCTCGAGGCTTGATGGTTGGCGGCGAGCACCCCCCAGTGCCGCCGCCGAAGCCTTCATTATGGCGGACGTATGACATGGAGGCTAGGCCTCCTACGTCGTCCGACTCTCCTTCTGCGGATGGGAATAAGAGTGGTAACTTCCCGCTCTCTCTCCGCAGCTTCTTTCTGTGACATAATGTTGTCACAGAATTTCACCATCGCTGTCCAAGACTCATTGCTTTCGACCATGGCTACGACTATGGCCGGAAGCGAAAGGTCAGTCCCCACCGTGTCTGTGAGTTCCCTCCGCGGAATGGCCCAGGCTGGGCATTCCTCAAGCGTATGCTGCGCTGTGTCCTCGCTTGTTGCGCAATGATGGCACTCTGTTGTGGGTTCCCTTCCGATTCTACACAGGTACTTCGAGAAACAGCCGTGTCCCGAAAGTACCTGTGTTAACCGGAAGGTCAACGAGCCATGCTCCCTAGTGAGCCATTCAATAAAGACTGGACGAATCGCCTCAATGGTTCTTAGGCCCGCGCTCGGTTGCGCAAGCCTAAGAAGCCATTCCTCCACGAGGATATTATAAATATCGCCCCTACGGGCTTCGACTTCCCTAGCGGCAGGTCGTTGACCCAGCGCTAATTCGCGCTCTCGCCATTGGTAAACTGCCGCGAGACCTCTTGCGTCTAGGTCCCACGGCATTGAGCACGCCAACACGCACGCAGCCTCAAAGGACACTGTGCAGTATGCCCGACTCGCTCTCAGCGCCATCGCTTGTTGCGGTTTCCGTAGCAAGGTGGAATTTTGGCTGCTGAGAGTCTCGGCCCACACCGGTGCTCCGTACATCGCCATAGAACGCACTACGCCTAAATACAGCTTGCGACAGCTCATTTTTGCGCCTCTGGTGTTAGGCAGTAGCCCCCCAAGAGCAGCCGCCGTTCCCATCAATTTTGGCACTAGTTGGGTAAAATGAGCGTCAAAGTTCCACCGGCTGTCGAGGACGAGTCCTAAATACTTCATCGTCGACTCGACGCCGATGCGAACTCCACCCACCACAATATGTGCCTGCGCTGGAGGCTTTTTCCTCGGCCCGTGGAAGCATAGTGCTTCGGATTTGCTCAGGGCAACCTCTAACCCGAGCCGTTTTATCCGGCCAACCACTTGCGCCACCCCTGCAGTAGCTAGGAGAGCTGCTTGCCTATACGTTTTACCTCTCGCCGTGACCAAAGTATCATCTGCATAGCAGGTGACGCTGATGCCCCAAAGGTTTGCACCTCTCAACACCCAGTCGTACCCGATGTTCCACAGGAGTGGGCCAAGGACTGACCCCTGTGGAACACCGCACGACATTCTATGCCGTCGGCAACCTGCATGCCCCTCATACGCTACGAAGCGGTTGGAGAGGTAGTCACCGATGATGCGTCTCAGGTAACCAGGAACCTGATGGTAGGTTAACGCCTCCTTTATGCAGCTCCAAGGCATGGTGTTAAAGGCATTGGCGATGTCAAGAGACACCGCCAAGACCACCTCTCCCCGAGACACCGCCTCGTCTGCAACCACCTTTACTCTCTGGATCGCACCAACAGTCGACCGCCCCCGTCGAAAACCGAACTGGTTGTCGTCCAGGTCTGGACCAACACAGTTCAAGTGACTTAGGAGGCGGCCGGCTATGACCCGTTCGAACAGCTTGCTTACCTCATCAAGAAGGACGATGGGGCGGTAAGCTGACGGAGAGTCTGCAGGGCGGCCATCCTTCTTGAGCAGCACCAGACGGCCGCTTTTCCACGGAGTTGGAAATGTTCCCTGCATGAGGCAGGCATGGAAAAGGCTTCGAAGCCGAGCCTCTAGCACCTTTAGGGCCAACACCCACGCACGTCCTGGAACACCATCAGGTCCCGGAGCCGTGTTTTTAGCTTTGAGGCGCGAGACCGCCATTCTCAACTCGACCTCATCAACCTCCGGCACCTCATCCTCCGCATCACTTACTTCGACAGGAGGTGCCATGGCCGGAGGAGTGTGCTCGTCTCTGGTAGGAAACAATGCTGCTACCACCCCCTCCAGAAACTGGGGCTCCAGGCTCTGTGTTAACGGCGGGGCCCACGCACGAAGCTTTCCCCTCACCGTCCTATAGGGTCGCCCCCAAGGATCACGGTTCAGGGTCTCCAGCATATCGTCATGGGCTGCACTTTTAGCCTGGATGATAGCCAGCTGTAGAGCTATTTTTGCATCCCTGTACGTATTGTACAGCTGTTCCTCAGCCTCTGAGTTGCGACGTCGCCTTCTGCGAAACCTCGTATACTCACGCCTAGCTGCGACGCACGCCACGCGTAGCTCTACAAGCTCCGGAGACCACCAATGAACTTGGCGTTTTGGAGGTTGAGGTCCAACTCTAGGCATGGCTGCGTCGCATATGCTGGTCATCGCATGCGCAAACCACTCGACTTCTGAGTTCAGCTCCAGCTGTAACACATTGGGTGATGGGAGCCAGGCTTGGATCAGAGATGCCTCCTCTAATGCTTCCCGATCCAGACGCTTGAGTGCCCATCGCGGGCTTTGCCCAGAAGCGTTGGGACGGACTGATCCTCTTGGGGAACCGGGTACAGGTGCAACTTGGAAACGAATATACCGGTGGTCTGATAGCGTTTCCACCGCCGCCCAGACCTTCCAACCGTTTATTCGTTGCACCAAGTTCTGACTCGCAAACGTCACGTCCACTATTGAGCCACCCTGCCGCCGTACACACGTCAGTACCGTGCCCTGGTTGAGACATGTTAACCCAGAGGCTATAGCCCACTCTTCAAGCGTCTCACCACGAGCATTTGTAATCGGTGAGCCCCAAGCCTCAGATTTGGCATTAAGGTCACCGAGGAAAAGCACTGGAAGAGAGGCATTTCGTCCGATTACGGCCCCCACCTCAACAAGGTAGCGCTCGAAGTCTGCAAGGACTACGTTGTTGGGTGAGAAGTATCCAGCCACTACCAATATATCGCCAACATGGGTCGCAACCCATCCGCGGCCTTTGGTGGTTCTTCCCAGAGAGACGCCCTGCGATATAATGGCAACGAGACCTTCATTGTCCACTACCCAGTTATCTCTGGGGGGGACAAAATAAGGCTCGGAAACCACTGCAACGTTAATCAACCACTCCGCCATGCTCTGAATCAAGAGATCCTGAGCTCTGGCGGAGTGGTTGATGTTCGCCTGGAGGAAACTTAGAGCCATCTAACTTGTTTCCATCTGCACCCTCGCATCCCCTGTTTGAGTGGGACAGCTGGCAGCTGCCGACGTTGTGGCTGGCGCATTCGCAGCCCTTGGAGCCCTGCTTCTCCTTGGTTTAGGAGGGGCACACACCTTGCTTCCCAGCTTATGTGCTGATGGCCTGTTTGCCGCCGCGCATAACGAACATTTCGGCGTGCCTGTGCACGTCGATGCCTTGTGGCCTGTTTGTCCGCACCGGTAACACTCTTCACTGCGGTCAGTCTCCGCAGTGCACTGAGCCCGGACATGTCCGCTTTGTAGGCACCTGTAGCAGCGCAACGGTCTTGGCTGCAACATTTCAATCTTGGCTGAAACCCAACCGATAAGTAGTCGGCCTTCTGCTCCAAGTTTTTTAGCTACGGCGACCGGGCAGCTTACCAATACCACCCCGGTGCCATGATTAGTCCGCTTAATTTCGCCGACTTTAACGGCCTCCAATAAGCAGCCTCCACGCTGGGCGACAGCCGCTGCTACATCTTCCTTTGATGTAGAGTCGTCCAGGCCCAGAAGCCGAAATTCGGCGCACTTCATGGGTCTCGATACTCTAGCTAGGTCTTCTCCTAGGGCATCCTTGAGTTTCTGGGCTAATGAATCAGCCTTCTCGCCGCTAGACTCTCCAGCAGAAACCTCCAGGATACGTGCCCCAGTTGCTGCCTTGCGGAATCGTAGACTAGCGATTCCGCAACTGGCAAGGTCCACTTTGGCTTTGGCCTCCGTTATGACTTTGGCATAAGTCATACCCTTTTCTTCGGCTCCCGGCTGCAGAGTGATAACCACTGCTGCAGTCCGGGGGGGGCGCAACTTCACTTTAGCCGGTTGCTTAGAGGGTTTAGCAGACGTTGCCTTGGCGGATGGTTTTGCCGCTGGTTTTGCCGCTGTCTTCTTCCCTTTCTTTCCTCGCTTGGTGACTGTTGACCAGCCTTCGTTTGCAGCCGCGGGCGCTGAAGTCTCGCTGGGCTGCTTCTCCTGGGACCCCTGTGGTTTCGCTGCTTTGGCAGCAGTTCCCTTCCCTTTCTTTGGGATGCCCTTTTGAGGCTCAGCCTCCTTAGCCACCGTTGGTTTTGGAGCAGCCTCCCGGCGTTTGTCCGCAGCCAGTGGTGGGCGAAGCCGCTTTTCTGGCAGCAGTCGTTCTTCCAGTCCCTCCAGTCTAGCATTTATCATGCTGCCCACCTGCAGCATGATTGTTTGTGCTAAGTTTTCAGCGTTGGCTGTCGGCTGACTCGAGCCCGTCGAAGCCTCCTCCATCATCTCAGCTTGCGACCTGCAAGTCCTTAGCTCCACCATTTCTTTGCGAAGCTCCGCCATCTCCTTTCGCAAGCGAGTGTTATCGGCTTGGAGCTTCGCCACTTCTTCGGAAGCTGACCTGTTGTACAGGGCTTCTACCGCTGCTTTTATTGAAGCTGCTGAATCCTTTAAGGCCCTCGTAAAGGTTCCTTTTAGGTTGCCGGATTTTGTGGCTACCGTTAGGATGACCTCGGCTGCGTCAACGACTTGTTTGACCAAATCGGAAGCCAGACCGCTATCTGCCTCATCTTGTGCTGATGGAGCCACTTTGCGTGTGGCTTTATGGCTAGCCATCTGCGCCGCTAAATTCTCCTCTACTTTCCGTTGAGCCTCTTGCCGCTTCAGAGCATTTAGCTCTGATTGGGCTTTGGCAAGGCCAACGTATTTGCCTGTGGAAGGAGGTCGCCCTCTGCCTCTCTTGGCGTTTGGCGTCGACGGGGTGCTCAAGACATCCTCGTCACTTGAGATCACCGCTCCTTCCTGTTCCTCGCGATGGCGTCGCTTTTCGCCCGCCGCCTTCCAAAATTTGGTACCTAGGGGTACCAACGACACACTACATTCACTGAGCCTAGACTCGGCATCCGACTCTAGACTCTGGAACAGCACGTCGTCCCCAGAACCTCTCTCAGAAGAAACAAGGCGTTCCCTTCTCAGAGGACTCCTCGCTCTTCCTTCTCCCTTCTTCGCCTTCCCGGCGTAACAACGCGCACTAGATGCGCCCAACGTCTCCACCTCACCATCGTCAGTTAGTTTTAATTGATTGTCCATATAGAATCCCACGAGTAGGAGGGAATTACTCGGTCACCCCGGTCAGTGCCCTCTGTAACCGGGGAAGCCTAAGACCGCTAGGAGTCGGCTGGTTCCTAGCGGGTGGTGCAGTAGCGACCGGAACTCCGTCCGGCCAAGCCCTGAAAAGGGCTTTGAGCCTGCGCTGCACCGCCGCCTACCCTCGGGTTATTTTTTATAGAGGATTTCTTCCTCGCGGCCCAGGCGACCAAGCCAAGGCCCTCAGTCCTACAACGATTACGAGACATGACCGCCATCGTTGTAGGATTCCGAGTTTTCGAGCGGTGGCAACATAAGTTGCCTGTCCGGCGGCAGGGTTAGTGCACACCGGACCCGACTCACAGGCATAAAATGCCCTTTTCCTTATTACTCCCGACCCCAACCCACATGAGGCGAGGAGCAAAAGGAAAACCACCGTCATCTTTGAAAACTCAAAGAGACCCTCTCCTGAGGCGAAACCCGCCTCCCTCTCCGGAGCAGCAGGGAAAGGAACTAACTCCTTTCCACTGCCCTCCCGTGTTTTGTCCGCGCCGGTGTGCCAATACCGGTTACCCCCTATCCGCAGCCCGGGGACGCGCCACGTCGCAGTTTACACCTCTGCGCCACACTAGGAAACTCCCTTTCCTAGCAGGTCCGTGGAACCTAACCTAACCTAACCTTTTTTTTTTGCTTTACGGGCGGTAAAATCTGCAACCAGATACCTAGTTTGCCCAGGGGCGGCAAACTAGGTTATGTGAGGTTGTCAAGCACTCTGCGCTCGACGACTCACTAAAACGCCCGATGGCCAGCCTCAATGCATGTCGAGGGGCTCCGGGATCTCCATACGGAACGCACCGGTGCCCCTCTCGCATCGTTGCTAGGAGCATCGTCCCGGGAATGACACCCACTGCCACGACCGGTCCCGCGCACTACGTACGCGGAGCTCACGACAGCACTAACTTAAGTGCCGTCGCCCTCCCGGGGTCCACAAGCGAGCAGCCGAAGCCCCCACCTCAGCCACTCACGGACCCAAAACAGCAGAGTCGGCAACGCCGAACTCCGCTCCACGACTGGTGGCAAGGCCAAAAGCCAGAACGGCCACCAGTCCCCATCCCGTGTAGGGGCAGGCACCCGCTGTCGCCTCCCCTCCATCCCAGAGTGGGATCAAAAAAGATCCCACTCGGCGGCCTCGCTCCCGGCAAATCACATGATCGCCAGGAGGAGGAGAGTTGCGGAGACGGTGCGTACACCGTCCCATCACTCTCAGATCTCCTGCCGCTGGTAATTTTTTACTGAGGTGTTCTTCCTCTCCATTCCCGTCTTGCATCCATCACCTCACATTCCTATCCCTTTCATTCTCCGCCAAAGAGATGACGACTCGTCGATCAAGTGGTGGGTTGACACACACTGATCGACGCATCGTCACCCTCGGCAGACCTTCCGACCTTCATCAACCATTCCCTTCCATACGGAGGCCTATAAGAGGCCTCACTACCTTCCTAATAACTGGCAGCTAGGCAAGTGCATCGCCCAAAACCACGATGAAGTCACCAAGCCGCCAGTCTGTGCCCCGTCGCGGGGGCCCCTCCCTGGGTGGAATCAGCCGTGTTCTAATCCCACCCACTTGGTTGGCCTCACTCCCTACTAATCGTGCAATTGGTGCCAAGGCAAGTCGATCATGGCTCCCCGCCGCGATCAACAAGCCAAGACACCTACCCGACTTTCAGGAAGAGAACCCATTCCCTCATCTCTCATACCGTGGCCCCTCCCTACTAACCGTGCAAATTGGTGCCAAGGCAAGTCGATCATGGTAGACGATCCACGATCAAGTCGCCAAGACACCTACCCGGTTTTCTGGAGGAGGACCCATCCATCATCTTCTACATCCATCATCTTGCCTACCCTGGACGCTGGCAATAGAGCACCCCCTCTATTCCCTACTCGGTTGGCTGTTGCTCACCGAGCACGTCCTGCTTCATCCACTGCGCCCTTTGCTAATCAAAGGGACGCGCGGAGAAGCCTTCCCCGCCCCCTACCTCCCTATCTTCGTGTTTTGTCCGCGCCGGTGTGCAACAACACACCGGTTACCGGTACCGAACTCGGTACCGGCTACCCCTATCCGCAGCCCGGGGACGCGCCACGTCGCAGTATCACCTCTGCGCCTGTAGGAACTCCATTCCTAGAGGTTCGTGGAACCTAACCTTTTTTTTTTTTTTTTTTTTTTTTTGGTAACGGGTGGAAAGTTGCAACCAACTATCCAGCTACATTGGGGAATGCAGCTGGATTATGTGAGGTTGTCGAGATAAACTCGACGACTCACTAAAACCAACCCGGTGGCCGGCCTCCGTGCATGTCAAAGGGCTCCGGGATCTCCATACGGAACGCACCGGTGCCCCTCTCGCACGTTGCCTATAAGCACCGTGTCCCGGGAATGACATCCTGCCATCCCCGGCACCCGTGTAGGTGCTCACGGCGACAACTTGCCACAAGTGCCGCCGCCCTCCCGGGATCTGCGTATGAGCAGTCAGAGTCCCCACTCCGACCGCTCGCAGATCCTGAAAGACCCCTATTCGGAAGGGGATCCGCTCGCCCCCTTACGGGGCAGGCAGCGCGGGGCGGCTGTTACCAGCAGCACCCCGTCGCCGCCTCCTCCTCCGAGCGGGATCGGCCCTTTCGCGATCCCGCTCGGCAGCCTCTTTCTGGACCATTACGGTCTCACAGAAAGAGGCCACGGCCTTCCACGCCGTCTCATCTGCCAGCATAGTCGCCACTACGCTCGGCAGAGAGAGATCCTGCCCGATCCTGTTGACCAGGATTCCGCGTTCCTCGCTCCACGCTGAGCAGTGCTCAAGCGTGTGCTGCGCGGAATCCGAGTCCCACCCACAATGGTGGCATTGTGGTGTCGGTTCGCGTCCGATCCTACACAGGTACTCACCGAAGCAACCGTGCCCGGTGAGTACCTGTGTAAGACGGTAGGTGACGTACCCATATTCCCTCCCTAGCCAGGCTTCGAGGATTGGCGCTATGGCGCCGACGACGCGTTGGCGCGAGCTTCTCGGCTCCTCGAGCCGCTCGCACCACCTCCCTAGCGCCCGTCGGCGCTCTTGCGCCCGCACTTCAGCTGGCGCGGCACCGCCCCTGGCATCCTGGCGAAGACGAACATACATACGCATGTCCATCTCCGCCAAGATGTCGAGGGGCGGGAACCGCGCCAAGATGGTGGCCGCCTCGTGGGATATCGTTCGATATCCCCGTGCGATCCGTATGGCAATGAGACGCTGTAGGCTACTGTAAAGTAGCCTGTTGCGTCTCACCCCCGTCAGTCTCGATGACCAGACGGGTGCTCCGTAGAGCGCCATGGATCGCACGACCCCCCCGTAGAGGCGGCGGACGCTCTCCCTGGGTCCCCCAAGATTCGGTAGCAGTCGGTGCAACGCACCTGCTACCTTCTGAATCCTGGGGACCGAGCGTCTGAAGTGCTCCCCGAAGTCCCAGCGACTGTCCAAGGTGAGGCCTAAGTACTTCATGTACTGCCCCACCTGGACATCCACGTCACCTACGCGAACCGACAAGCTGGGTGGTTCCCTTCCCCTCGGGAATTTGTGGAACCACAGCGCCTCGGTCTTATGAGGCGCTATCCGAAGACCCAGCTCGTGGATTTTATCCACGACACATGCCACCCCAAGCTCGGCGAGCCGTTTGGTCCCGTCGAAGGAGTCCCCGCCGGCAAGTACAAGAGTGTCGTCTGCATAGCAGACGACTTGTACGCCGGCGGGGAGATCGACGCGCAGGACCGCATCGTATGCGAGGTTCCATAGTAGGGGGCCTAAAACGGACCCCTGCGGAACCCCGCAATACACCTCCCTCTGGTGTACCGTCCCATCTCTGCCTGCGTATTGCACGCACCTGTCTCGCAGGTACGCCCCAACCACGCGCTGCAGGTAGAGGGGCACTCCGTGAAACACGAGAGCACCCCTGATCGCCCTCCAGGGCAGGGAATTAAAGGCGTTGACGATGTCTAAAGACACCGCCAACACCTTCCCGCCCCGGGACACTACCTGCTGCGACAGTGTACGGACGCGAAGAATCGCGTCCACTGTCGAGCGCGCGTGTCGGAAACCAAACTGGTTATCCGACAGGTTGGGGCCCACCTGCCACAGATGCGTGCATAGACGGCCGGCAAGTATTCGTTCGAATAGCTTGCCGGCTTCGTCCAGCAGGCAGATGGGACGGTACGCCGAGGGAGACTCCGCGGTCCTGCCGTCCTTCTTCAAGAGGACCAACCTTGCTTCCTTCCATTCCTTGGGGAACAAACCGTAATGGAGGCAGCCGTCAAACAGCCGCCTCAGTCTGCGTGGAACCTAACCTAACCTAACCTAACCTAACCTAACCTAACCTTTTTTTTTTTTTTTTTTTTTGGTTACCCAGGAAAACCTTTTATAGGTACCATTCGGCCAGGGGGACCGAATGGTTATGTGGGAGTCCCGCCTTGAAAAAGGCAGTGTACCCACTAAAAACCTGGGGTGTTCCTCAACTCCGCAGAGTGAGGGAGCCGCGGGATCGCTTAGCGCATCCGCAACTCCCTCAGCGGTTGCCCGTTTGGGCCCTTCCCTGGGAGGAGTTTAAATACCTCCCCCCTTTCTCCGCTTAAGGCACCTCGGAACACAGGACGAGGTGCCTTACAGCCCGGGACCTCTCAGGTCAGGTAATAGATCCCCCGATCTATTACCCGAAGGTCCCCATTACGGAAGTAAGCGGCCAGCATAAGCCAGCCGCCTACGACCTGTGCGCCTGCGGCGCATGGGATCCGAGAGAGTATCGTCCTCTCGGTCCCTTTCCGCCGCCTCCTTCGCCCGCATCACCGACTCCGCGAAGTCGGTGACCGCCCTCCAGCTTCTTTCGCTATCGGTCATTGCTTTCACAATGGCCGATAGCGATACATCCCCCCCTATGTGAGCCGACAACTCTGCGCGTTGTGCAGACCATGCGGGGCACACGGCGCGGGTGTGCTGCGCCGTGTCTTCCGCCGCCCCGCAATGGTGGCACATCGTCGTCGGCTCACGTCGTGCCACTTGGCACAGATACCTCCCGAAACAACCATGTCCCGAGAGTATCTGCGCCAAGCGGAACGTCGGCGCGCCATGGCGACGATCGACCCATTCTTTAAGAACGGGTCGAATCGCAGCCACGACATCCCGGCTAGCAGCCGGTGACTCCAGCTTCTCTGACCATTGCCTGAGAAGATCCTCGCGGCCTTCCACTCTCCACCGCCTGATCTCCTCAGGCATTGGCCAGCCTCCAGTTCTCTTAACCTCGAAGCTGCGCCAGTACACCGCCGCCAAGACCCCAGCTTCGAGGTCCCACGGCGGAGTGCTGGCCAGCAAGCACGCCGCCTCAAAGGAGACGGTGTGGTACGCCCGGGCCACCCTGTTTGCGATGACCCGCTGCGGACGTCGCAGCAGGGTCTGAATCTGCGCATTCAGGGCATTCGCCCATATGGGCGCTCCGTAGAGCGCCTTGGAGCGTACGACACCGGCGTACAGGCGACGGCACGACACGCTCGCTCCTCCCACGTTTGGGAGCAATCTCCCGAGCACTCCGGCGAAAGCTACCAGCTTGGGAGCCAGTCGCCGGAAGTGCTCTTCAAACCTCCATCGGCCGTCGAGGACAAGACCCAGATATCGCATCGTCAACTCGACGGCGATGGAGGTTCCACCCACAATTACATTCTGCCCACGCGGTGGAGCATTTCGAGGCCCATGGAAGATGAGGGCCTCGGACTTTTCCAGGGCCACCTCTAGCCCAAGCAGTCGTATCTTTCGGACTACTTGGGCTACCCCCGCCGTGGCCAAGATCGCTGCCTCCCTGTATGTCTTTCCGCGGGCTGTTACAAGGGTGTCATCGGCGTAACAAACGACGCCGATCCCCCGTAAATTTTGCCCGCGGAGAACATAGTCGTACCCGATGTTCCACAGGAGCGGTCCTAAGACCGATCCCTGTGGAACACCGCACGACATTCGCCTCTCGTGCCACTCCCCCTCACGGGCCGGATAAATCACGGCCCGGTTGGCGAAGTAGCTGGCCACCAATTTTTTCAGGTACCGAGGCACGCCATGGTACCTTAGGGCCTCCAGTACGGTCTCCCAGGGCAAGGTGTTGAAGGCATTCGCTATGTCCAGCGACACTGCCAGCAACACCCCACCCCTTGAGACCGCTTCATCAGCGAGCTCCCTCACCCTCCCAATCGCGTCCACGGTTGAGCGGCCACGGCGGAACCCAAACTGCCCCTCATTCAGGTTCGGCCCGACCCCAACCAGGTGTTGAACGAGACGAGCAGCAATTATACGCTCGAAGAGCTTGCTCGTCTCGCCAAGCAACACAATGGGGCGGTAGGCCGACGGGGAGTCAGCTGGGCGCCCGCTCTTCCGCAACAGGACCAACTTTCCGCGTTTCCAACACTGCGGAAAGTGGCCCTGCGCTAGGCACTCTGTGAAGAGTGCCCCAATTCCTCCGCCGAGCGCCTTCGTGGCCTGGACCAGGACTCGGCCCGGTATGCCATCCGGTCCGGGAGCTGTGTTTTTAGACTTAAGTCTTACAACAGCCTCCCGGAGTTCCGTCTCGCACACAGGCGGGACCTCCTCCTCATCCTGGTCTGGCGGCCTCTGCCCGAGCGCCATGGGTGGCGGGCACCACGCTTCCCTTTGGGGGAAGAGGCTTGCCACCACACGACCGAGGAGCTCTGGTTCGAGGGTCGCAGTGAGTGGGGGGGCCCATGGACGGAGTTTCGCCGTCACTGACTTGTATGGGCGCCCCCAAGGATCCCGGTCGAGGGACTCCAGCCACTCTCGCCACGCTGATTCTTTGCCCTCCTTTATAGCCACCTGTAAATCTGTACAGGTGGCTCTATAATCAGCGTAGCGATCGCGCTCCTCCTCCTCATCCCGTCGCCTCCAGCGGCGACAACGGGCGTAATGCCGCCGTGCGGCGACGCAGGCTTCACGTAGCTGCTGGAGCCCCGGCCTCCACCAGTACATCCTACGGGGCGGTGCCGTCGTCTTGACCCGTGGCATGGAGGCGTCGCAAATCCGCGCGAGGGACTGCCCAAGGCGTTCCGCTGCGGCGTCTACATTCTCCATGTCCGGGTCAGACACCCAGGCCTCCACTATGGCCGCCTCGGAAGCCACCTCCCTATCCAGCTTCCTAAGCGACCACCGAATGCCCTGGTCTGCAACTACCGGGGGCGGAGACTGCCCTGTGGATGTAGAGACGCTGAATCGGATGTACCGATGATCTGACAGCGTCTCTACATCCGTCTCCACTCTCCAATCCAGAACACGGCATGCGACGGCGGGGGAAGCGAACGTTATGTCCACTATGGACCCCCCATTCAGTCGCACGCACGTGTTCTCGTTGCCCCTATTAAGTATCTGGAGGCCAAGGGACGCCGCCCACTCCTCCAGTACTTCCCCTCTCGCGTTGGTTGCTGGGGATCCCCACGCAGTTGACTTCGCGTTGAAATCTCCAGCAACCAACAAGGGACTGGGGCATACTGCTCCCGCCAGGACCCCGACTTCGGCGAGTACTCTCTCGAAGTACTCTAGGGTCCGGTTTGGGGAACAGTACACCCCAATCACCGCCATACCCTGTCTGCCGCCCACAGTGGCCAGCACACATCCCCTGCCCTTCGCTATTTTTTCGAAGGGCAGGGAACCACCGCATGTTGTGATGGCCACCAAGTCCTCCCGGTCCCCCACCCAGTTATCCCGGGATGGGATCAGGTAGGGCTCGGTGACCACTGCGATTTGTGTCGACGACTCCGCCAGGCTCTGAAACAGGAGATCCTGAGCCCTGGCGGAGCCGCCGATGTTCGCCTGGAGGAATCGGATGGCCATCCTAATTGGAGTCCATCCGATCCTCCTCTCGCGCTTCTGGGCGCGCTGATGGCTGCGAGGGGGCCGTGAAGCCTACGCCAGCCCTCTTGTTCGCCTTTTTGGCCTTGTTGGAGGCCGAGCCTTTGCAGGCCTTGCCCCCAACTCGATGGTCGGCCTTCTGTCCGGCGGCTTCACACACCGGACAGTGCGGCTCAGCCTCGCATTGTGCCGCCTTGTGTCCAGGCTTGCCACAACGGTAACAGAGGGCACTGCGGTCCTCTGCATTCAGGCACTTCGCCCCCATGTGCCCGGCCTCCAAGCATCGGTAGCATTGGAGGGGCCTGGGCTCCAGTACCCTGACGGACACCGAAACCCAGTTTACCAAAATTCGACCGGCAGAGGCTTTTTTCGCCGCAGCAATGGGGCAGCTCAGCCATACTGTCCCTTGACGCCCAGGTGGCCGGACAATATTGCCGACCTTTAGGGACTCTACGGAGCAGCCACCCACTTTTGCAACGGCGGCTGCGACATCCTCCTTCGTAGCCGAGTCATCGAGACCCGAGAGGCGCATCTCTGCGCACTTCTCGGGGCGTGTGACTCGGACGAGATCGCCACTGAAGGTCTCCCTAAACTTATTAGCTAGGGAGTTGGCCTTCTCCGCACTCGCAGCCCCCGGTATCTCCAACACCCGGGCTCCTGTGGCGGCGGTCCGGAATCGAACCCCCTCTATGCCCAGTGCTTTCAAATCGATGCGCTCTCTGGCATCGGAAAGCACCTGGGCATAGGTGACCCCAGTTTTGACCGCCTCCGGCTGCAGGGTTAGGATCACCGCTGCTGAGGTAGGAGACTTCGGCAGCTTGCGCACAGGTCGCGCAACGGGCACCTTGGCAGGCTTTGCCGCCGCTGCCTTGGGAGCTTGGGCGACTTTGGCTGCTTTGGTGCCTTTTCGCACGACCTTGCTCCATCCCTCGTCCATTGATTCAGGGGCAGGTTTAAAAGGCCGAGGCTCCCTGACCGCCTCCTTTTTCGCCTTCTTCCCCTTCCCCTTCCCCTTGGCACTCTGGGCTGCTCCACTCGTGGTGGCTGTAGTCACCAGAGGAGGGGTAGGAGCCCGAGTAGAGGTCGCCGCGGTCGCGGCGTTTACGCTCGCCTTCTTATTGTCTGCGGCCAGTGGTGGTCGCAGACGTTTCTCCGGCAAGAGGCGGTCTTTAAGCCCCTCGAAGCGCGCGTTGACCATGGACCCGCATTGGTCCATGACAGCGCGCACTATCTCATCGACCGCCGGGATCGGAGTTGGCACTGGGGTCGGGGTCGGCCGTTGCACCAGCTGACTAAGCTGGGCCATTTCCTTTCGGACCTCTTTTAGCTCCCGTGTGAGCTTCAAATTCGTCGCCTCCAGTCGGGCGACCTCCTCCGTCATAGAGCGCGACCTTTGCTCCTCAAAGGAGACTTTGATCGCCTCCGCCGCTTCTTTAAGGGCACGAACGTACGTGCCCTTTAAATGGCCGGATGACGTAGCGACCTTTAAAATGGTCCCTACGGCATCCGACACGATCCTCGCCAGATCTGATGGTTCTTGGCTTCCTTCGTCGCCAACGGCCATCACATCTGGGGATTTGCGGAATAAGGAGGCTCTCGCCTCCCTCTTCCGCTTCTCCTCCTCGACCATCTCCATCTCGGCGTTCAGCCGAAGCTCCTCAGCCTTGGCTGCGTTGAGCTCCGCCTGGGCTTTAGCCAGACCGACATATTTTCCCGTAGTGGGGGGACGACCAGGCCCTCTCCCCGCCACCGGAACCTTTATCGGCCCCGCATTATCGCCATCATCGCCGCATTCTTCTCTCAGTCTCTTCCTCCAGAAGCGACTCTTTCCGGGCGATGACACCCCGGAAGCCACCGATATGAGGCTCCCGTCCGAGTCCGTGTCCGACAGGTTGGGCAATTTACCCGATGCCGTCAGCATCACGTCCTCCAAGATCACAATAGGTGAGCGACTCCGCGAACGAACAGCAACATGGGAAGACTCCCCAGCATCACTGTCGCTTACAGAAGCGCCACCACACTCCTTCTTTCTACCACTACGGCCACTACGGCCACCAACGTCATTTTTAATTTGTTTTAAATGTTCCATATTAAGTCCCACGATTAGGAGGGAAATATTCAGTCACCCCGGCCAGTGCCCTCTGTAGCCGGGGAAGCCTAATACACGCTAGGAGTCGGCTGGTTCCTAGCGGGTGGTGCAGTAGCGACTGAAACTCCGTCCAGCCAAGCCCTGAAAAGGGCTTAGAGCCTGCGCTGCACCGCCGCCTACCCTCGGGTAATTTTTTATTGAGGTATTCTTCCTCGCGGCCCGGGCGGTTAAGCCAAGGCCCTCAGCCCTACAAACAGCTACGAGACATGACCGCCACTGTTTGCAGGATACCGAGTTTTGAGCGGTGGCAACAAAAGTTGCCTGTCCGGCGGCAGGGTTAGTGCACACCGGACCCGACTCACAGGCATTACATGCCCCTTTACCTTACACTCCCGACCCCAACCCACATGAGGCGAGGAGCATAAGGTAAATCCTCCCACGAGGCAGCTCAAACCGAGCCCGCCTCCTCCTCGGAGCCGACAGAGTAGGAACTCCTTTCCTCTGCCTGACTTCATCCACTGCGCCCTTTGCTCAGTCAAAGGGACGCGCGGAGAAGTCCACCTTCCGCTCCCGTGTTTTGTCCGCGCCGGTGTACCAATATCGCTCGTAAACGAGCGCTATTGGCACACCGGGACCCCCTATCCGCAGCCCGGGGACGCGCCACGTCGCAGTAACACCTCTGCGCCTGTAGGGACTCCCTCCCTAGAGGTTCGTGGAACCTTTTTTTTTTTTTTTTTGGTTACCCAGGAAAACCTTTTATAGGTACCATTCGGCCATGGGGGACCGAATGGTTATGTGGGAGTCCCGCCTTGAAAAAGGCAGTGTACCCACTAAAAACCTGGGGTGTTCCTCAACTCCGCAGAGTGAGGGAGCCGCGGGATCGTTCAGCGCATCCGCAACTCCCTCAGCGGTTGCCCGTTTGGGCCCTTCCCTGGGAGGGGTTTCAATCCCTCCCCCCCTTTCTCCGCTTAAGGCACCTCGGAACACAGTACGAGGTGCCTTACAGCCCGGGACCTCTCAGGTCAGGTAATAGATCCCCCGATCTATTACCCGAAGGTCCCCATTTACGGTAGTACGCGGCCGGCATAAGCCAGCCGCCTACGACCAACGCGCCTTCGGCGCATGGGATCCGAGAGAGTGTCGTCCTCTCGGTCCCTTTCCGCCGCCTCCTTCTCCCGCATCACCGACTCCGCGAAGCCGGTGACTGCCCTCCAATTTCTCGGCGGAGCCGCCGATGTTCGCCTGGAGGAATCGGATGGCCATATTAATCAGAGTCCATCCGATCCTCCGCTTGCGCTTTTGGGCGCGCTGATGGCTGCGAGGGGGCCGTGAAGCCCACGCCAGCCCTTCTACTCCCTCCTTTTGCCTTGTTGGAGGCAGAGCCTTTGCAGGCCTTGCCCCCAACACGGTGGTCGGCTTTTTTGCCGGCCGCTTCGCACACCGGGCAATGAGGCTCAGCCTCACATTGTGCCGCCTTGTGTCCGGCCTTGCCGCAGCGGTAGCACAGGGTGCTGCGGTCCTCTGCACTTGGGCATTTCGCCCCCATGTGCCCGGCCTCCAGACACCGGTAGCACTGGAGGGGCCTGGGTTCCAGTACCTTCACGGACACCGAAACCCAGTTCACCAGGATCCTACCGGCGGAGGCTTTCCTGGCCGCGGCAACTGGGCATCTCAGCCAGACCGTGCCTAGGCGCCCGGGTGGCCGCACAATGTTGCCGACCTTCAGTGAGTCGGCTGTGCAGCCACCCACCTCTGCAACGGCGGCCGCAACATCCTCTTTTGTTGCCGAGTCATCAAGGCCCGAGAGGCGCAACTCCACGCACCTCTCAGGACGGTTGACTCGGACGAGAGCCGGACTGAAGGACTCCCTGAGCTTGTTAGCCAGGGAGTTGGCTTTCTCGGCACTCGTAGCCCCCGGTATTTCCAGGACCCGGGCCCCTGTGGCCGCGATCCGGAACCTGATGTCTTCTATGCCCAGTGCTTTCAAGTTGATGCGCTTTCTGGCATCGGAAAGCACCTGGGCATAGGTGACCCCATCCTTCACTGCCTCAGGCTGCAGGGTCAGAATGACCGCCGCTGAGGTAGGCGGCTTCGGTAGTTTGCGCGCAGGTCGCGCAGCGGACACCTTGGCAGGCTTTGCCGCCGCTGCCTTGGGGGCCTGGGCGGCTTTGGCCGCTTTGGTGCCTTTACGCGCGACCTTGCTCCACCCCTCGTCCATGGACTCAGGAGCAGGTTTAAAAGGACGCGGCTCTCTGACCGCCTCCTTTTTCGCCTTCTTCCCCTTCCCCTTCCCCTTGGCACTCTGGGCTGCTCCACTCGTGGTGGCTGTAGTCACCAGAGGAGGGGAAGGAGCCCGAGTAGAGGTCGCCGCTGTCGCGGCGCTTGCGCTCGCCTTCTTATTGTCTGCGGCCAGTGGTGGTCGCAGACGTTTCTCCGGCAAGAGGCGGTCTTTAAGCCCCTCGAAGCGCGCGTTGACCATGGACCCGCATTGGTCCATGACAGCGCGCACTATCTCTTCCACCGCCGGGGCCGGAGTTGCCGCTGGGGTCGGGGTTGGCCGTTGCACCAGCTGACGTAGCTGGGCCACTTCCCTGCGGACCTCATTCAACTCACGGGTGAGTTTAGAGTTGGTCGCCTCCAGTCGGGCGACCTCCTCCGTCATAGAGCGCGATCTCTGCTCCTCAAAAGAGACCTTAATGGCCTCCGCCGCTTCTTTAAGGGCACGAACGTACGTGCCCTTTAAATGGCCGGATGACGTGGCGACCTTTAAAATGGTCCCTACGGCATCCGACACGATCCTCACCAGATCTGATGGTTCCTGGCTTCCTTCGTCGCCAACGACCATCACATCTGGGGATTTGCGGAATAAGGAGGCTCTCGCCTCCCTCTTCCGCTTCTCCTCCACGACCATCTCCATCTCTGCGTTCAGCCGAAGCTCCTCAGCCTTGGCTGCGTTGAGCTCCGCCTGGGCTTTAGCCAGGCCGACATATTTTCCCGTGGTGGGGGGACGACCAGGCCCTCTCCCCGCCACCGGAACTTTTTTCGGCCCCGTATTGTCACCATCATCGCCGTATTCTTCTCTCAGTCGCTTCCTCCAGAAGCGACTCTTTCCGGGCGATGACACCTCGGAAGCCACCGATAGGAGGCTTCCATCCGAGTCCGTGTCCGACAGGTTAGGCAATCTACCCGATGCCGTCAGCATCACGTCCTCCAACACCACTATTGGTGAGCGGCTACGCGAGCGAACCGCGACGCGAGAGGACTCTCCAGCATCACTGTCGCTCACATAAGCGCCACCACCACACACCTTCTCTCTACGGCCACTTCGGCCACCATCGTCATTTTTGTTAAGTTTTGTATCCATATTCATTCCCACGAGTGTGAGGGAAACATTCGGTCACCCCAGCCAGTGCCCTCTGTAGCCGGGGAAGCCTAATACACGCTAGGAGTCGGCTGGTTCCTAGCGGGTGGTGCAGTAGCGACTGAAACTCCGTCCAGCCAAGCCCTGAAAAGGGCTTAGAGCCTGCGCTGCACCGCCGCCTACCCTCGGGTAATTTTTTATTGAGGTATTCTTCCTCGCGGCCCGGGCGGTTAAGCCAAGGCCCTCAGCCCTACAAACAGCTACGAGACATGACCGCCACTGTTTGCAGGATACCGAGTTTTGAGCGGTGGCAACAAAAGTTGCCTGTCCGGAGGCAGGGTTAGTGCACACCGGACCCGACTCACAGGCATACCATGCCCCTTTACCTTACACTCCCGACCCCAACCCACATGAGGCGAGGAGTATAAGGTAAACCACCGCACCGACATCCGATAAATCGGAGTGGTCCTCCACGAGGCAGCTCAAACCGAGCCCGCCTCCTCCTCGGAGCCGACAGAGTAGGAACTCCTTTCCTCTGCCTGACTTCATCCACTGCGCCCTTTGCTCAGTCAAAGGGACGCGCGGAGAAGTCCACCTTCCGCTCCCGTGTTTTGTCCGCGCCGGTGTACCAATATCGCTCGTAAACGAGCGCTATTGGCACACCGGGACCCCCTATCCGCAGCCCGGGGACGCGCCACGTCGCAGTACACCTCTGCGCCTGTAGGGACTCCCTCCCTAGAGGTTCGTGGAGGTTCGTGGAACCTAACCTTTTTTTTTTTTTTTTGGTTACCCAGGAAAACCTTTTATAGGTACCATTCGGCCAGGGGGACCGAATGGTTATGTGGGAGTCCCGCCTTGAAAAAGGCAGTGTACCCACTAAAAACCTGGGGTGTTCCTCAACTCCGCAGAGTGAGGGAGTCGCGGGATCGCAAAGCGCATCCGCAACTCCCTCAGCGGTTGCCCGTAGTTGGGCCCTTCCCTGGGGGGAGTTTAAATCCCCCCCTTCTCCGCTTAAGGCACCTCGGAACACAGGACGAGGTGCCTTACAGCCCGGGACCTCTCAGGTCAGGCAACAGATCCCCCGATCCATCACCTGAAGGTCCCCATTCATGGAAGTATGCGGCCAGCATAAGCCAGCCGCCTACGACCTGTTCTCCTGCGGCGTATGGGATCCGAGACCGCGTCGTCCTCTCGGTCCCTCTCCGCCGCCTCCTTCTCCTGCATCACCGACTCCGCGAAGCCGGTGACTGCCCTCCAATTTCTTTCGCTATCGGTCATTGCATTTACAATGGCCGATAGCGAGAGATCCCCTCCTATGACCGCCGCCAGCTCTGTGCGCTGCACGGACCATGCGGGGCACTCGGCGCGGGTGTGCTGCGCCGTGTCCTCAACTGCCCCGCAATGGTGGCACACCGGCGACGGTTCTCGCCGTGCCACTTGGCACAGATATCTCCCGAAACAACCATGTCCCGAGAGAATCTGCGCCAAGCGGAACGTCGGCGCGCCGTGGCGACGATCGACCCATTCTTTAAGAACGGGTCGAATCGCAGCCACGACATCCCGGCTAGCAGCCGGTGACTCCAGCCTCTCGGACCAATGCCTGAGGAGATCCTCGCGGCCTTCCTGTCTCCACCGCCTGATCTCTTCAGGCATTGGCAAGCCTCCGCTTCTCTTCCTCTCAAAGCTGCGCCAGTACACCGCCGCTAAGACCTCGGCCTCGAGATCCCACGGCGGAGTACTGGCCAGCAAGCACGCCGCCTCAAAAGAGACGGTGTGGTACGCTCGGGCCACCCTGTTCGCAATGACCCGCTGCGGGCGTCGCAGCAGGGTCTGAACGGTTGCGTTCGGGGTGTTTGCCCATATGGGCGCTCCATACAGCGCCTTGGAGCGCACCACACCGGCGTATAGGCGACGGCACGCCACGCTCGCTCCCCCCACGTTCGGGAGCAAGCGCCCGAGCACTCCGGCAAAGGCCACCAGCTTGGGAGCCAGTTGCCGGAAATGCTCTTCAAACTTCCATCTACCGTCGAGGACAAGGCCTAGGTAGCGCATCGTCAACTCGACGGCGATGGAAGTTCCACCCACGATTATATTGAGCCCCCTCGGTGGAGCATTTCGGGGCCCGTGGAAAAAGAGGGCCTCAGATTTATCGAGGGCCACCTCCAGCCCAAGTAGTCGTATTCTACGAACTACTTGGGCGACTCCCGCCGTCGCCAAGATGGCCGCCTCTCGATGGCTCTTTCCGCGGGCTGTCACGAGGGTATCATCGGCGTAACAAACTACGCCGATCCCCCGCAAATTTTGCCCGCGGAGCACAAAGTCGTACCCGATGTTCCACAGGAGCGGTCCTAAGACCGATCCCTGTGGAACACCGCACGACATCTTCCTCTCTTGCCACTCCCCCTCACGGGCCGGATAAATAACGGCCCGATTGGTGAAGTAGCTGGCCACCGTCTCCTGTAGGTACCGTGGCACGCCATGGTATCTGAGGGCCTCCAGTACGGTCTCCCAGGGCAGGGTGTTAAAAGCATTGGCTATGTCTAGCGACACTGCCAGCAACACCCCACCCTTCGAGACCGCCTCGTCCGCGAGCTCCCGCACCCTCCCAATGGCGTCCACGGTCGAGCGGCCATGACGAAACCCGAACTGTTCGTCGCTCAGGTTTGGCCCCACCACACTTAGGTGCCGGACGAGACGAGCAGCAATAACACGCTCGAAGAGCTTGCTCGTCTCGCCAAGAAGCACTATAGGGCGGTAGGCCGACGGGGAGTCAGCTGGGCGCCCGTTCTTCTTCAGCAGGACCAACTTTCCGCGTTTCCAACACTGCGGAAAGTGGCCCTGCGATAGGCACTCTGAGAAGAGTGCCCCCATCCTTTCGCCGAGTGCCTTTGTGGCCTGGGCGAGAACTCGGCCCGGTATGCCATCCGGTCCGGGAGCTGTATTCTTAGACCGGAGTCTTAAAACAGCCTCCCGGAGCTCCGTCTCGCATACCGGCGGGACCTCCTCTTCCTCCTGGTCAGGCGGCCTCAGCCCGAGCGCCATGGGAGGGGGGCACCAAGCTTCCCTTTGGGGGAAGAGGCTCGACACCACTCGACCGAGAAGCTGCGGTTCGAGGGTCGCAGTGAGCGGGGGGGCCCATGGACGGAGTTTTGCCGTCACCGACTTGTATGGGCGCCCCCAAGGATCCCGGTCGAGGGACTCCAGCCACTCACGCCACGCCGACTCTTTGGCCTCCTTGATGGCCACCTGTAGCTCTGTACAGGCGGCTCTGTAGTCGGCGTAGCGTTCGCGCTCTTCCTCCTCGTTTCGTCTCATCCAGCGGCGGCATCGTGTGTAATGCCGCCGCGCAGCGACGCAGGCCTCGCGTAGGTGCCGAAACCCCTGCCTCCACCAGTACATTTTTCGGGGCGGCGACGTGGTCTTGACCCGTGGCATGGAGGCGTCACAGATCCGCGCAAGAGACTCTCCCAGTCTCTCTGCTGCGGCATCTGTGTCCTCCATGTCCGGGCCGGTCACCCAGGCCTCCACAATGGCCGCTTCGGCAGCGACCTCCCTGTCTAGCCCCCTAAGCGACCACCGCATACCCTGGCCGGCAACAACCGGGGGTGGAGACTGCCCTGTGGATGTAGAGACGCTGAATCGAATGTATCGATGATCAGACAGCGTCTCTACATCCGTCTCCACTCTCCAGTCCAGAACACGGCATGCGACAGTGGGGGAAGCGAACGTTATGTCCACTATGGACCCCCCATTTCGTCGCACGCACGTGTTCTCGGTCCCCTGATTGAGGATCTGAAGACCCAGGGACGCCGCCCACTCCTCCAGGACCTCTCCCCTCGCATTGGTTGCTGGGGATCCCCACGCAGTCGACTTGGCGTTGAAATCCCCAGCAACCAACAAGGGACTGGGGCATGCTGCTCCCGCCAGGACCCCGACTTCGGCGAGTACTCTCTCGAAGTACTCTAGGGTCCGGTTAGGGGAACAGTACACCCCAATCACCGCCAAACCCTGTCTGCCGCCCACAGTGGCCAGCACACAACCCCTGCCCCTCGCAATTTTTTCGAAGGGCAGGGAACCACCGCATGTTGTTATGGCCACCAAGCCCTCCCGGTCCCCAACCCAGTTATCCCGGGATGGGATCAGGTAGGGCTCGGTGACCACTGCAATTTGTATCGACGACTCCGCCAGGCTCTGGAACAGGAGATCCTGAGCCCTGGCGGAGCCGCCGATGTTCGCCTGGAGGAATCGGATGGCCATATTAATTGGAGTCCATCCGATCCTCCTCTCGCGCTTGTGGGCGCGCAGACGGCTGCGAGGGGGCCTTGGAGCCTACGCTAGCCGTCTTTTTCCCCTTGTTGACCTTGTTAGAGGCCGAGCCTTTGCAGGCCTTGCCCCCAACTCGATGGTCGGCCTTTTTATCGGCCGCTTCGCACACCGGGCAGTGAGGCTCGGCCTCACATTGTGCCGCCTTGTGGCCAGGCTTGCCGCAGCGATAACACAGGGCGCTGCGATCCTCTGCGTTCAGGCATTTCGCCCCCATATGCCCGGCCTCCAAGCACCGGTAGCATTGAAGGGGCCTAGGCTCCAGTACCTTGACAGATACCGAAACCCAGTTCACTAAAATCCTACCGGCGGAGGCTTTCTTCGCCGCGGCAATCGGGCATCTCAGCCAGACCGTGCCTTGGCGCCCAGGTGGCCGCACAATATTGCCGACCTTCAGTGAGTCGGTAGTGCAGCCACCCGCCTTTGCAACGGCGGCCGCAACGTCCTCCTTTGTGGCCGAGTCATCTAGGCCCGAGAGGCGCAACTCCACGCACCTCTCGGGACGGCTGACTCGGACGAGGGCCGCACTGAAGGACTCCCTGAACTTGTTAGCCAGGGAGTTGGCCTTCTCAGCACTGGTAGCCCCCGGTATCTCCAATACCCGGGCACCGGTGGCAGCGGTCCTGAACCTCACCCCCTCTATGCCCAGTGCTTTCAGGTCGATGCGCTTTCTGGCATCGGAAAGCACCTGGGCATAGGTGACCCCGTCCTGAACAGCCTCCGGCTGCAGGGTCAATATGACCGCTGCTGAGGTGGGGGGCTTCGGTAGTCTCCGCGCAGGTTTCGTGGCTGGCACCTTGGCTGGCTTTGCTGCCGCTGCCTTGGGGGCTTTGGCGGCTTTAGCCGCTTTGGTGCCTTTACGGACCACCTTACTCCACCCTTCGTCCATAGACTCAGGGGCAGGTTTAAAAGGACGCGGCTCTCTGACCGCCTCCTTTTTTCCCTTACCCTTCCCCTTCCCTTTCCCTTTGGTGTTCTGGGATACTCCACTGGTGCTGGCTGTAGCCACCAGAGGAGGGGAAGGGGCCCGAGTAGGGGCCGCAGTTGCGGCGTCCGCGCTCGTCTTCTTCTTATTGTCTGCGGCCAGTGGTGGTCGCAGACGTTTCTCTGGGAGAAGCCGGTCCTTCAATCCCTCGAAGCGCGCGTTGACCATGTTTCCACATTGGTCCATGACAACGCGCACTATGTCTTCAACCGCCGGACTCGGGGTTGGCACTGGGGTCGAGGTCGGCTGTTGCACCAGCTGCCGGAGCTGGGCCACCTCCTTGCGGACCTCTTTAAGCTCATTGGTGAGCTTCGAGTTCGTCGCCTCCAGTCGGGCGACCTCCTCTGTCATCGAACGCGCTCTCTGCTGCGCAAAAGAGACCTTTATCGTTTCCGCCGCGTCTTTCAGGGCTCTAACGTATGTCCCCTTTAAATGACCAGATGATGTGGCGACCTTTAGGATGGTCCCCACAGCATCCGACACGAGTCTCACTAAATCTAATGGATCCTGGCTCTCCTCGTCGCCAGGAACCATCAAATCAGGGGATTTTCGGAACAAGTTTGCTCTTGCCTCCCTTTTCCGCTTCTCCTCCTCTTGCATCTCTATTTCGGCGTTCAGCCGCAGCTCCTCAGCCTTGGCTGCGTTGAGCTCCGCCTGGGCTTTAGCCAGGCCGACATATTTTCCCGTAGTAGGGGGACGACCAGGCCCTCTCCCCGCCACTGGAACTTTTATCGGCCTCGCACTATCACCATCAGTGTCGCCGCATTCCTCTCTCAGTCGCTTCCTCCAGAAGCGACTCTTTCCAGGCGATGACGCCACGGAAGCCACCGACAGGAGGCTCCCGTCTGAGTCCGTGTCCGACAGATCGGGCAATCTACCCGAAGCTGTCAGCAACACGTCCTCCAACACCACTATAGGTGAACGGCTCCGCGAGCGAACCACAACGCGAGAGGATTCTCCCGCATCGCTTACGCCCTCAGAAGCGCCACCATCCTTCTCTACTCTACGGCCAGTTCGGCCACCAACGTCATTTTGTTTTTGTTTAATTTGTTCCATATTAAGACCCACGAGAATGAGGGAAACATTCGGTCACCCCAACCAGTGCCCTCTGTAGCCGGGGAAGCCTAATACACGCTAGGAGTCGGCTGGTTCCTAGCGGGTGGTGCAGTAGCGACTGAAACTCCGTCCAGCCAAGCCCTGAAAAGGGCTTAGAGCCTGCGCTGCACCGCCGCCTACCCTCGGGTAATTTTTTAGTGAGGTATTCTTCCTCGCGGCCCGGGCGATTAAGCCAAGGCCCTCAGCCCTACAAACAGCTACGAGACATGACCGCCACTGTTTGCAGGATACCGAGTTTCGAGCGGTGGCAACAAAAGTTGCCTGTCCGGAGGCAGGGTTAGTGCACACCGGACCCGACTCACAGGCATAATATGCCCCTTTACCTTATACTCCCGACCCCAACCCACATGAGGCGAGAAGCATAAGGTAAACCACCGACATCCGATACATCGGAGTGGTCCTCCACGAGGCAGCTCAAACCGAGCCCGCCTCCTCCTCGGAGCCGACAGAGTAGGAACTCCTTTCCTCTGCCTGACTTCATCCACTGCGCCCTTTGCTCAGTCAAAGGGACGCGCGGAGAAGTCCACCTTCCGCTCCCGTGTTTTGTCCGCGCCGGTGTACCAATATCGCTCGTAAACGAGCGCTATTGGCACACCGGGACCCCCTATCCGCAGCCCGGGGACGCGCCACGTCGCAGTAACACCTCTGCGCCTGTAGGGACTCCCTCCCTAGAGGTTCGTGGCGTGGAACCTAACCTAACCTTTTTTTTTTTTTTTTTTTTTTGGTTACCCAGGAAAACCTTTTATAGGTACCATTCGGCCATGGGGGACCGAATGGTTATGTGGGAGTCCCGCCTTGAAAAAGGCAGTGTACCCACTAAAAACCTGGGGTGTTCCTCAACTCCGCAGAGTGAGGGAGCCGCGGGATCGTTCAGCGCATCCGCAACTCCCTCAGCGGTTGCCCGTTTGGGCCCTTCCCTGGGAGGGGTTTCAATCCCTCCCCCCCTTTCTCCGCTTAAGGCACCTCGGAACACAGGACGAGGTGCCTTACAGCCCGGGACCTCTCAGGACAGGTAATAGATCCCCCGATCTATTACCCGAAGGTCCCCATTTACGGTAGTATGCGGCCGGCATAAGCCAGCTGCCTACAACCAACGCGCCTTCGGCGCATGGGATCCGAGAGAGTGTCATCCTCTCGGTCCCTTTCCGCCGCCTCCTTCTCCCGCATCACCGACTCCGCGGAGCCGGTGACTGCCCTCCAATTTCTCTCGCCGATAATGGCGGAGCCGCCGATGTTCGCCTGGAGGAATCGGATGGCCATATTAATCAGAGTCCATCCGATCCTCCGCTTGCGCTTTTGGGCGCGCTGATGGCTGCGAGGGTTCCGTGAAGCCTACGCCAGCCCTTCTATTCCCTCCTTTTGCCTTGTTGGAGGCAGAGCCTTTGCAGGCCTTGCCCCCAACACGGTGGTCGGCTTTTTTGCCGGCCGTTTCACACACCGGGCAATGAGGCTCGGCCTCACATTGTGCCGCCTTGTGTCCGGCCTTGCCGCAGCGGTAGCACAGGGTGCTGCGGTCCTCTGCACTTGGGCATTTCGCCCCCATGTGCCCGGCCTCCAGACACCGGTAGCACTGGAGGGGCCTGGGTTCCAGTACCTTCACGGACACCGAAACCCAGTTCACCAGGATCCTACCGGCGGAGGCTTTCCTGGCCGCGGCAACTGGGCATCTCAGCCAGACCGTGCCTAGGCGCCCGGGTGGCCGCACAATGTTGCCGACCTTCAGTGAGTCGGCTGTGCAGCCACCCACCTCTGCAACGGCGGCCGCAACATCCTCTTTTGTTGCCGAGTCATCAAGTCCCGAGAGGCGCAACTCCACGCACCTCTCAGGACGGTTGACTCGGACGAGAGCCGGACTGAAGGACTCCCTGAGCTTGTTAGCCAGGGAGTTGGCTTTCTCGGCACTCGTAGCCCCCGGTATTTCCAGGACCCGGGCCCCTGTGGCCGCGATCCGGAACCTGATGTCTTCTATGCCCAGTGCTTTCAAGTTGATGCGCTTTCTGGCATCGGAAAGCACCTGGGCATAGGTGACCCCATCCTTCACTGCCTCAGGCTGCAGGGTCAGAATGACCGCCGCTGAGGTAGGCGGCTTCGGTAGTTTGCGCGCAGGTCGCGCTGCGGACACCTTGGCAGGCTTTGCCGCCGCTGCCTTGGGGGCCTGGGCGGCTTTGGCCGCTTTGGTGCCTTTACGCGCGACCTTGCTCCACCCCTCGTCCATGGACTCAGGAGCAGGTTTAAAAGGACGCGGCTCTCTGACCGCCTCCTTTTTCGCCTTCTTCCCCTTCCCCTTCCCCTTGGCACTCTGGGCTGCTCCACTCGTGGTGGCTGTAGTCACCAGAGGAGGGGAAGGAGCCCGAGTAGAGGTCGCCGCTGTCGCGGCGCTTGCGCTCGCCTTCTTATTGTCTGCGGCCAGTGGTGGTCGCAGACGTTTCTCCGGCAAGAGGCGGTCTTTAAGCCCCTCGAAGCGCGCGTTGACCATGGACCCGCATTGGTCCATGACAGCGCGCACTATCTCTTCCACCGCCGGGGCCGGAGTTGCCGCTGGGGTCGGGGTTGGCCGTTGCACCAGCTGACGTAGCTGGGCCACTTCCCTGCGGACCTCATTCAACTCACGGGTGAGTTTAGAGTTGGTCGCCTCCAGTCGGGCGACCTCCTCCGTCATAGAGCGCGATCTCTGCTCCTCAAAAGAGACCTTAATGGCCTCCGCCGCTTCTTTAAGGGCACGAACGTACGTGCCCTTTAAATGGCCGGATGACGTGGCGACCTTTAAAATGGTCCCTACGGCATCCGACACGATCCTCACCAGATCTGATGGTTCCTGGCTTCCTTCGTCGCCAACGACCATCACATCTGGGGATTTGCGGAATAAGGAGGCTCTCACCTCCCTCTTCCGCTTCTCCTCCACGACCATCTCCATCTCTGCATTCAGCCGAAGCTCCTCAGCCTTGGCTGCGTTGAGCTCCGCCTGGGCTTTAGCCAGGCCGACATATTTTCCCGTGGTGGGGGGACGACCAGGCCCTCTCCCCGCCACCGGAACTTTTTTCGGCCCCGTATTGTCACCATCATCGCCGTATTCTTCTCTCAGTCGCTTCCTCCAGAAGCGACTCTTTCCGGGCGATGACACCTCGGAAGCCACCGATAGGAGGCTTCCATCCGAGTCCGTGTCCGACAGGTTAGGCAATCTACCCGATGCCGTCAGCATCACGTCCTCCAACACCACTATTGGTGAGCGGCTACGCGAGCGAACCGCGACGCGAGAGGACTCTCCAGCATCACTGTCGCTCACATAAGCGCCACCACCACACACCTTCTCTCTACGGCCACTTCGGCCACCATCGTCATTTTTGTTTAATTTTGCATCCATATTCATTCCCACGAGTGTGAGGGAAACATTCGGTCACCCCGGCCAGTGCCCTCTGTAGCCGGGGAAGCCTAATACACGCTAAGAGTCGGCTGGTTCCTAGCGGGTGGTGCAGTAGCGACCGGAACTCCGTCCGGCCAAGCCCTGAAAAGGGCTTTGAGCCTGCGCTGCACCGCCGCCTACCCTCGGGTAATTTTTTAGTGAGGTATTCTTCCTCGCGGCCCGGGCGATTAAGCCAAGGCCCTCAGCCCTACAAACAGCTACGAGACATGACCGCCACTGCTTGCAGGATACCGAGTTTCGAGCGGTGGCAACAAAAGTTGCCTGTCCGGAGGCAGGGTTAGTGCACACCGGACCCGACTCACAGGCATACAATGCCCCTTTACCTTACACTCCCGACCCCAACCCACATGAGGCGAGGAGCATAAGGTAAATCCTCCCACGAGGCAGCTCAAACCGAGCCCGCCTCCTCCTCGGAGCCGACAGAGTAGGAACTCCTTTCCTCTGCCTGACTTCATCCACTGCGCCCTTTGCTCAGTCAAAGGGACGCGCGGAGAAGTCCACCTTCCGCTCCCGTGTTTTGTCCGCGCCGGTGTACCAATATCGCTCGTAAACGAGCGCTATTGGCACACCGGGACCCCCTATCCGCAGCCCGGGGACGCGCCACGTCGCAGTAACACCTCTGCGCCTGTAGGGACTCCCTCCCTAGAGGTTCGTGGAACCTAACCTAACCTAACCTTTTTTTTTTTTTTTTTTTTTTTTTTTTTTTTTTACGCTGGGAAAAATGCATTACGCATTCCCACCCATTGGGGGATGGGTGGGATATGTGGGACTCCCCGGTCTGAGACCGGTATACCCACTAAACGACCCAGCGGCTGTCCTGCATCGTCTGTGTGGAGGAGGACTGGGAAACCGGCAGAGCCTTTACGTCCAGTCCTCCGCCGACGAGCCCCCGCTTTTACAGCGGGGCCAGCACGCCCCTCCATGTAGGGAGGGGCCCGGGAACGACCGGGACTAACCTAACCTAACCTAACCTAACCTAACCTAACCTAACCTAACCTAACCTAACCTAACCTAACCTAACCTAACCTAACCTAACCTAACCTAACCTAACCTAACCTAACCTAACCTAACCTAACCTAACCTAACCTAACCTAACCTAACCTAACCTAACCTAACCTAACCTAACCTAACCTAACCTAACCTAACCTAACCACATGCGGACCGATCCTTTGGAACATTCAACTGGACCCCTTGTTAGAGCAGACGCAGTACGGGGGAGTTCGGGTGCAGGCCTTTGCCGATGATATCCTCATGGTGGCTGCAGCGGCTGATGGGAGAGAGCTGGAGGAGATTGTCAACCGGGCTCTTGATGTAATCATGCGGTGGGGGGAGAGGTTGAAGCTTAGGTTTGCCCCGGGTAAAACTCAGGCTATTTTGATTACCCGCAAGCTGAGATTTTATACCCCAAGACTGGAGATGGCAGGTGCTGAGTTGAGCTATGGAGATAGTCTCAGAATATTAGGGTTGACCATTGACCCGCTGCTTAATTTTAGGAAGCATCTTGAGTTGATCATAAAGAAGGCTATAGCCTTCTATAAAGTAGTCTCAAGAGCAGCTAGAGCGCAGTGGGGTCTTAACTCCGATATTCTGAGACTAATCTACATAGCCGTGGTTGAGCCAACGGTCTTGTACTCTGCAAGTTGCTGGGCTGACATCTCTAAACGGGTTTATGTTGAGAAGTTGCTGAATAGCTTAACCAGATCTTTTGCTATTAAGATCAGCAAGTCTCATCACACTGTTTCATTGGTGTCATGTTTGGTGCTTGCTAGAGTACTACCACTGCCGATAAGGGTTAGAGAGCATGCAGAATTGTATAGAATAAAGAGAGGCGAACCACTTTCCTGTTTGCCTGGTCGAAGCGTGGAGATTAGAAGAAGTCCATTTTTCCTGCCTCATCCGGCTGAGAGAAAACGTGTCGAGTTCGGGCTTATCGGTTCGCAGGAGGATGCAGATGTTCTTGTAGATCGTGGGCCCGTTCTCTACACGGATGGCAGCAAGCTGGAGGGAAAGGTTGGTGCTGCAGTGTCCTGTTGGGCTGGGGGTGCGGAGGTTCAGCATGCTAGTTTTCGGCTAGAGGCCTTTTGCAGTGTCTTTCAGGCTGAATTGGCGGCGATACTGCGGGCACTGGAAATCGTAAACAAAAGGAACGAATTAACATGCAGCATCGCAAGTGACTCGAGGTCAGGACTAGAGTCAATAAGTGACCCAAACACCGTGAATCCTATGGCGGTGGAAATAAGGGACCGTATTGAAAATATAATTAGAACAGGAAGAGAGGTTACCTTGTTTTGGGTCAAGGCTCACTGTGGTATAATAGGAAATGAGAGGGCAGACGAACTTGCCAAGTATGCGGCATTGAATAATAGACAGCAACCCAAATACGACAAGTTTCCGTTGTCATTTGCTAAGTACTCCATCAGGCTTAACTCTGTAGAAGAATGGCAGCACACCTACGAGTCGGCCACAACTGGAGCTACAACAAAATTGTTTTTCAATAATGTCAAAGCGGCTCATAAAATACTAAGAACTATCACTATGGACAACTTTTTAGCGCAAATTTTCACTGGTCACGGGGGGTTTAAATTTTATTTACATAGGTTTAGATTAAGTGAATCTCCATTGTGCTCTTGTGGTTCTAACTGTTCACAAACCGTACAACATCTTTTGATCGACTGTCCTAAGTTTAACTTAGCCAGGTATGACTGTGAGAGCGCAATGGATGTAGATATAAGATTAGATAGTTTGAGTGCAATAATGGGTGATGATGATTGCAGACTGAAGTTTCTCAATTATGCGAAGACCGTTCTTCGCAGAATTGGTCAGGAAAACAATTCTTTCCTGGAATGATTGTTATCTTGTTGTTTCTTTGTTTGTTGATTGTTTTTTGAGTTTAATTTTAAGCACTTATTAGAAAATCTAATTTGTTTCACACTAAATTAATTGATTTATTGAATTATTATTGAATGATTGAACTATCTGTTAGAAAATGTGAAATTATCTGAAAATTCTAAAATTCTTATGCTAGCTTAGGTCTATAGTTTGTGTGTGTCAATGTCACATTGCTGTTCAAAGTGACATTGACATTCAATAACGTAAGGAATATTTTATTTTATAAATTGTATGCATTGTATTTATTTGTGATTAATAATGATAAAAATAATTAGAATAATATATTAATAAGGATATCTATATTGAATTTATATTGTGATCTTATACTATTGTGCTTAAGGAAATATTTGTTGGGTTCGTTCACTCTCGGGGATATTTATTTGGGTTGCAATCGAAATTATTAATTATTAATTATTTTTGGTGTATGTCAATGTCACTATGCTGTCAAAGTGACATTGACATTCAATAACGTAAGGAATATTTTATTTTATAAATTGTATGCATTGTGATTAATAATGATAAAAATAATTAGAATAATATATTAATAAGGAAATCTGTATTGAATTTATATTGTGATTTTATACTATTGTGAGCTTGAGGACATATCTATTGGGTTTGTTCGCTCTCGGGGATATTTGGGTTGCAACCGATTGGAAAGTCGTTGTAATCTATTTATTGTTTGAGCAGGTGGACGAGGTCAATGGATTATGGTCTTGTGTTTTGACCCCCTAAATCAATTGTAAAGTTGTTTAAGGGTTCAAAATAAGGTAAATAAAATATACTGGAATTGTTTATGAATTTATTTAAAACGGGCAAATCATTGCTTATAAGCAATGAACACCTTATTGTTTTTCTTTATATTTAGTTAATATAATAATTAATTAATAGGTTAAAGTTAAATAGTCTGAAAAGCTACTTTAAGCTTTTCTCAATTGTAATAATATAATTAGAATTTAATGTTGTTGCAAAATAATAGCAACAGGTAGGAAAAAAAAAAAAAAAAAAAAAAAAAAAAAAAAAAAAAAAAAAAAAAAAAAAAAAAAAAAAAAAAAAAAAAAAAAAAAAAAAAACCTAACCTAACCTAACCTAACCTAACCTAACCTAACCTAACCTAACCTAACCTAACCTAACCTAACCTAACCTAACCTAACCTAACCTAACCTAACCTAACCTAACCTAACCTAACCTAACCTAACCTAACCTAACCTAACCTAACCTAACCTAACCTAACCTAACCTAACCTAACCTAACCTAACCTAACCTAACCTAACCTAACCTAACCTAACCTAACCTAACCTAACCTAACCTAACCTAACCTAACCTAACCTAACCTAACCTAACCTAACCTAACCTAACCTAACCTAACCTAACCTAACCTAACCTAACCTAACCCGCAGATATAGCTCCTGTATGCTGTAACTGCACGCATGCCAAGATGGATAGAGCTGACCACAGTGCGTTCAGCCAGGAGTGCACGATCCGGAGAAAATGGGACGCATTGGCCAGGGCCACGGTAGCGTATTGCTAAAGTGGTCCCCGGCAGAACACCAGCTGCTCCAACCAGCGTGAAGGCTTACTCGGTAGTCCAAGCAAATCTGCAAAGAAAGGAACTAGCGACACAGGAACTTTTGCTTGAGGCTACCGAAAAGAAAGCAGCCTTCGCGCTCTTACAGGAGCCATACGTAGGGGCATTGGGAAGAATGAGAGACTACAGGGGGGTGCGGATCTTCCAGTGCACAAACCAGGGTGACGGAACCATTAAGGCAGCAATTGCGGTCTTCGACCATGACATGGACGTCACCCAATGTCCGGACCTTACCACAAACAACATCGTTGTGGTAAAATTAAGAACAAGTGCCTGGGAGATCGTAGTGGTCTCGTTCTATTTTGAGCCGGAGCCGCAGCAAATAGAGCCCTATCTGGAGCAGCTGAAGAAAATTGAGAGCGAAGTCGGATCGTGCAAAATAGTAATGGGGGGGGACGCAAATGCCAAAAGCACATGGTGGGGAAGTGGAGTGGTGGACACCAGGGGCGAAGAAACGGCTGGAGTAATAGGAGAGATGGGCATGCAGGTACTCAACGAAGGCGATACCCCAACATTCGACACGATCAGGGGTAATAAAAGATACACCAGCTTCGTCGACATAACAATCTGCACGGTAGAGATGCTCAACTTGGTGGAGGACTGGAGTATAAACACTGGCATGACGAGCTCAGACCACAATGCCATCACTTTTAACATAAGGCTCACAAAGGCAAAGGGAATTAACATCAGCAGAACAACCAGAATTTTTAATAGTAAGAAAGCAAATTGGAGCCAGTTTCATGAGAAACTGGCCCAATTGCTAGAAGAAGAACATTTTAAAGTAGAGTCAATTTTAGAAATTAGAAGCAAGTTAGAATTAGAAAATAAAGTAGAGACATACATAAATATAATAACAAAAGCTAGCATTCACAGCATACCAAAGCAAAAAAGTAACGAAAAACTTACCTTACCGTGGTGGTCTGAAGAGCTCGCCAAGTTGAAGAAGGACGTCTCCACCAAGAGACGAAGAATCCGCTGTGCAGCGCCGGTCCGAAGGCAGAAGGTCATCGATGAGTACCTGCAAGCAAAAGAAAAGTATGAGAGCGAAGCCAAGAAGGCACAGATAGAAAGCTGGAAAGGATTTTGTGGGAAACAGGAGAAGGAAGGAATGTGGGAGGGAATTTATCGTGTCATAGGCAGGACAACGAAAAGACATGAGGATCTGCCCCTAGTAAAGGGAGGAAGATTTCTGAGTGCGATGGAGTCTGCAACCCTTCTGGCTGAAACATTTTATCCAGAGGATAAGAAAGAGGAGGATAACGCATACCACCAGCGTACTAGAACCGAAGCTGAAAAAGTAAATGGCCTGGATGATGGTTGCCATGATCCACCATTTACTTCTGAAGAGCTGAAATACGCGGTGGATAGCTTTAACCCCAAGAAAGCCCCAGGCCCAGATGGATTGACATCCGACATCTGCAAGCACGCAATAGGACAGAACCCTGAGCTTTACCTGTCACTGGCAAACAAGTGCCTGGAACTGAGCCACTTCCCGAACATCTGGAAGGAGGCTACCGTCGTTATCCTTAGGAAACCAGGAAAGGAAACGTACGCAGAACCAAAATCCTACAGGCCGATAGGACTGTTGCCGGTGATGGGAAAGATCCTAGAAAAGATGTTGGTGGGCAGGATCAAGTTTCACATTCTCCCAAGATTTAGCCAGCGCCAGTACGGGTTTATGCCCCAGAGAAGTACTGAAGACTCCCTCTACGTCCTAATCAAACACATACGCGAAAAGCTGAGACAAAAAAGACTGATAACAATGGTGTCTCTGGACATAGAGGGGGCCTTTGACAGCGCCTGGTGGCCCGCTATTAAACTGCGCCTGGCCGAAGAAAAGTGCCCAGTTAACATCAGAAGGGTTGTAGACAGCTACCTGGAAAATAGGAAGGTCAGGGTCAGGTTTGCCGGTGAAGAGGTAACCAGAAGTACTACCAAGGGTTGCGTCCAAGGCTCGATCGGGGGACCGATTCTATGGAATCTGCTCCTCGATCCGCTACTTAAAGGACTTGAGAAACGAGGGGACTATTGCCAAGCATTTGCCGACGATGTAGTGCTCGTATTTGACGGAGAGACGGCCATGGAAGTGCAGCGACAAGCCAATGCCGCTCTCGCCTATGTTCGGGATTGGGGAGTCAAGAATAAGTTAAAATTTGCACCTCACAAAACTAACGCCATGATCATCACGCGGAAACTTAAGTTTGACACCCCACATCTGAACATGGGCGGGATCGACATTGGCATGTCGAAAGAAGTCAAGATCCTGGGGCTTGTTGTCGACGACAAGCTGACTTTTAACAGTCATGCAGCTGCCGTTTGCAAGAAGGCCTTGGCTCTTTACAAGCGCTTATCCAGAGCCGCAAAGATAAACTGGGGCCTCCACCCCGAAGTAATACGCACAATTTATGTCTCAGTAGTGGAACCGGTCATACTATACGCAGCCAGCGTCTGGGCACCAGCAGCAAAGAAACTGGGCATTCAAAAACAGTTGAATGTAGTCCAAAGAGGATTTGCCCAGAAGCTGTGCAAAGCGTACCGTACCGTTTCCCTAAACTCAGCACTGGTGCTGACTGGAATGCTCCCTCTCGACCTTCGAATACAAGAGGCAGCTGCCCTGTACGAAGCAAGAAAGGGAGTATTCCAGGCAGAGCCAGGAGATAGGGAGGTGGAAAGTATGGTCCGGTTCTCAGACACTCCGCATCCGGCAGAAAATATGGACCTTCAATTCGTATGTTTGGCAGACCAAGAGCAGGTGAATAACCACAGAAACCAAAAGGTGAAGATATTCACGGACGGCAGCAAAATTGAGGGAAAGGTTGGAGCAGCATTGTCCATATGGACCAATGATGAAGAAACCAAATCCCTTAAATTTAAGCTGTCGTCCTACTGCACCGTCTACCAAGCGGAATTGTTGGCCATATTTAAAGCCAGTACGGAGATAGTTAGGAGCCCCGAAACAAGCTTCGGCATTTATAGCGACTCTAGGTCGTCGCTTGAGACGATTAGTAATCAGGCCTCCACCCACCCCTTGGCAGTAGACATCCGTAGGAACCTTAAAGCCAGTAGAGACCAGAACAAAGAGATTTCCTTATTCTGGATAAAGGCACACGCAGGGCTTGAGGGCAACGAGCGAGCGGACCAACTGGCCAAAGATGCGGCGCTTAAAATTAAGACACGACCCGAGTACGACAAATGTCCGATCTCATTCGTCAAGCGTCAAACCCGCATGGGGACGCTTGACGAATGGAATCGGCGGTATCACACGGGTGATACAGCCGCCGTAACCAAGATCTTCTTCCCCGACGCGGTAAAAGCCTTTAAGACCCTAAAAAAGATAGAGCTGACGGGTGTGCTCACACAGGTAATGACGGGGCATGGTGGGTTTTCCGAATATTTGAACCGGTTCAAATGTAAGGGAAGCCCATCATGCATCTGTGACAATGATATACCCGAAACCGTGAAACACATACTGTTTGAATGTCCGGCCTACGGCAAAGAGAGATACGAGCTTGAACAGGAACTTGACATGACCATAAATTCTGACGCAACTAAAGACATAATGACGGACAAAAACATTAGGGATAGGTTTATTTCATATTGTGTAACAGTAGCAAATAAGGTGATAAATAAAAATAAATAAATGATGTATAAAATTGTTGAATAATATATACATTGGATATATATTAAAACAGCAAAGTTTAAATAGTCTAAGAAAATATATTTAAATAGTACCTAGATTATAGTTATCAAATAAGAATTGTCTCAAAATACTTAAGTTAAATAGTTACGGTATACTGCTAGATATAAGATAAAAAGAAAAATGTACTAGATATTAAGCTGAAAAAATTATTCCCCTACCCCAATTTCCCCAGAATTGTAATAGATTAGAAAAACCAAGTAGATAAAATTAGTAAACTCCTTTCGACCCAAAAAGGGTCAGATAAATGTATCCCCCCGTAGATTAGAAATAAAGCAAAAACAGTCTCTGTTATTTCTTCAGAGGAACGAAAAAAAAAAAAAAAAAAAAAAAAAAAAAAAAACCTAACCTAACCTAACCTAACCTAACCTAACCTAACCTAACCTAACCTAACCTAACCTAACCTAACCTAACCTAACCTTAAGTTAAATAGTTACTGTATACTGCTAGATATAAGATAAAAAGAAAAATGTACTAGATATTAAGCTGAAAAATTATTCCCCTACCCCAATTTCCCCAGAATTGTAATAGATTAGAAAAACCAAGTAGATAAAATTAGTAAACTCCTTTCGACCCAAAAAGGGTCAGATAAATGTATCCCCCCGTAGATTAGAAATAAAGCAAAAACAGTCTCTGTTATTTCTTCAGAGGAACGAGAAAAAAAAAAAAAAAAAAAAAAAAAAAAACCTAACCTAACCTTTTTTTTTTTTTTTTTTTTTTTTTTTTGCTTTACGGGCGGTAAAAATCTGCAACCAGATACCTAGTTTGTCCAGGGGACGGCAAACTAGGTTATGTGAGGTTGTCGAGCACTCTGCACTCGACGACTCACTAAAAACGCCCGATGGCCAGCCTCGATGCATGTCGAGGGGCTCCGGGATCTCCATACGGAACGCACCGGTGCCCCTCTCGCATCGTTGCTAGGAGCATCGTCCCGGGAATGACACCCACTGCCACGCCCGGTCCCGCGCACTACGTACGCGGAGCTCACGACAGCACTAACTTAAGTGCCATCGCCCTCCCGGGGTCCACAAGCGAGCAGCCGAAGCCCCCACTTCAGCCACTCACGGACCCAAACAGCAGAGTCGGCAACGCCGAACTCCGCTCCACGACTGGTGGCAAGGCCAAAAGCCAGAACGGCCACCAGTCACCATCCCGTGTAGGGGCAGGCACCCGCTGTCGCCTCCCCTCCATCCCAGAGTGGGATCGAAAGGATCCCACTCGGCGGCCTCGCTCCCGGCAAATCGCATGATCGCCAGGAGGAGGAGAGTTGCGGAGACGGTGCGTACACCGTCCCATCACTCTCAGATCTCCTGCCGCTGGTAATTTTTTACTGAGGTTTTCTTCCTCTCCATTCCCGTCTTGCATCCATCACCTCACATTCCCATCCCTTACATTCTCCGCCGCAGAGATGACGACTCGTCGATCAAGTGGTGGGTTAACCACTCACTGATCGACGCATCGTCACCCTCGGCAGACCTTCCCACCTTCATCTACCATTCCCTTCCATACGGAGGCCTATAAGAGGCCTCACTACCTTCCTAATAACTGGCAGCTAGGCAAGTGCATCGACCAAAACCACGATGAAGTCACCAAGCCGCCAGTCTGTGCCCCGTCGCGGGGGCCCCTCCCTGGGTGGGATCAGCCGTGTTCTAATCCCACCCACTTGGTTGGCCTCACTCCCTACTAATCGGGCAATTGGCGTCAAGGCAAGTCAATCATGGCTCCCCGCCGCGATCAACAAGCCAAGACACCTACCCGACTTTCAGGAAGAGCACCCATCCCTCATCTCTATCATCCATCCTTCTAGGCAGGCACCCACTGTCGCCTCCCCTCCATCCTCTCCGCCCCCACGGGTCCAGATCGGCGTGGCGACACCGATCTCCCCCAGGAGGTGTTATTTTTTAAAGAGGTTTTCTTCCTGTGCCATTTTTTAAAGAGGTTTAGCGTCCTCTCCCTCACCCGCACGGGGCCTGACCGGCGTGGCACTCCGGTCTCCCCGACGGGCAAGTCCGCCTCCTCTCTCTACCATCCCTCATCTCTATCATCCCTCATCTCTATCATCCATCATCTTGTCCTACCCTGGACGCTGGCAATAGAGCACCCCCTCTATTCCCTACTCGGTTGGCTGTTGCTCACCGAGCACGTCCTGCTTCATCCACTGCGCCCTTTGCTAATCAAAGGGACGCGCGGAGAAGCCTTCCCCACCCCCTACCTCCCTATCTTCGTGTTTTGTCCGCGCCGGTGTGCAACAACACACCGGTTACCGGTACCGAACTCGGTACCGGCTACCCCTATCCGCAGCCCGGGGACGCGCCACGTCGCAGTATCAAAGGCCACCAGCTTGGGAGCCAGTTGCCGGAAGTGCTCTTCAAACTTCCATCGGCCGTCGAGGACAAGGCCTAGATATCGCATCGTCAACTCGACGGCGATGGAAGTTCCGCCCACAATCACTCGCTGCCCGCTCGGTGGAGCGTTCCGAGGCCCGTGGAAACAGAGGGCCTCGGACTTCTCGAGGGCCACCTCCAGCCCAAGTAGCCGTATCTTACGGACTACTTGGGCAACTCCCGCGGTGGCCAAGATAGCCGCCTCTCTGTGCGTTTTTCCGCGGGCTGTTACGAGGGTGTCATCGGCGTAACAAACTACGCCGATCCCCCGCAAGTTTTGCCCGCGGAGCACATAGTCGTACCCGATGTTCCACAGGAGCGGTCCTAAGACCGATCCCTGTGGAACACCGCACGACATCCGCCTCTCTCGCCACTCCCCCTCACGGGCCGGGTAAATAACGGCCCGATTGGTGAAGTAGCTGGCCACCGTCTCCTGTAGGTACCGTGGCACGCCATGGTATCTGAGGGCCTCCAGTACGGTCTCCCAGGGCAAGGTGTTAAAAGCATTGGCTATGTCTAGCGACACTGCCAGCAACACCCCACCCTTCGAGACCGCCTCGTCCGCGAGCTCCCGAACCCTTCCAATGGCGTCCACGGTCGAGCGGCCATGACGAAACCCGAACTGTTGGTCGCTCAAGTTTGGCCCCACCACACTTAGGTGCCGGACAAGACGAGCAGCAATAACACGCTCGAAGAGCTTGCTCGTCTCGCCAAGAAGCACGATGGGGCGGTAGGCCGACGGGGAGTCAGCTGGGCGCCCACTCTTCCTCAACAGGACCAACTTCCCGCGCTTCCAGCACTGCGGGAAGTGGCCCTGCGCCAGGCACTCCGAAAAGAGTGCCCCTATGCCCTCTCCAAGCGCCTTCGTCGCATGGACCAGGAGACGGCCCGGCACGCCATCTGGTCCTGGGGCAGCGTTTTTGGACCGAAGTCTTAAAACAGCTGCCCCAAGCTCTGTCTCCCCCACAGGTGGGACCTCCTCTTCCACCTGGTCTGGCGGCCTGAGCCCGAGCGCCATGGGGGGCGGACACCACGCTTCCCTTTGGGGGAAGAGCTTCGCTACCACTCGACCGAGAAGCTGCGGTTCGAGCGTCGCAGTGAGTGGGGGGGCCCATGGACGGAGTTTAGCCGTTACCGACTTATATGGGCGCCCCCACGGATCCCGGTCGAGGGACTCCAGCCACTCGCGCCACGCCGACTCTTTGGCCTCCTTCATGGCCACCTGTAGCGCTGTACAGGCGGCTCTGTAGTCGGCGTAGCGTTCGCGCTCTTCCTCCTCGTTGCGTCTCATCCAGCGGCGGCAACGGGTGTAGTGCCGCCGCGCAGCGACGCAGGCCTCACGCAGGTGTCGAAGCCCCGGCCTCCACCAGTACATCTTCCGAGGCGGCGACGTGGTCTTGACCCGTGGCATGGAGGCGTCGCAGATCCGCGCAAGAGACTCTCCCAGTCTCTCTGCTGCGGCATCTGTGTCCTCCATGTCCGGGCTGGCCACCCAGGCCTCTACAATGGCCGCCTCGGCAGCGACCTCCTTATCCAGGCCCCTTACCGACCACCGCACACCCTGGTCGGTAACTGGTGGGGGTGGAGACTGCCCTGTGGACGTAGAGACGCTGAATCGAATGTATCGATGATCAGACAGCGTCTCTACATCCGTCTCCACTCTCCAGTCCAGAACACGGCATGCGACAGTGGGGGAAGCGAACGTTATGTCCACTATGGACCCCCCATTTCGTCGCACGCACGTGTTCTCGTTCCCCTGATTGAGGATCTGGAGACCCAGGGACGCCGCCCACTCCTCCAGTACCTCTCCCCTCGCATTGGTTGCTGGGGATCCCCACGCAGTTGACTTGGCGTTGAAATCCCCAGCAACCAATAAGGGACTGGGGCATGCTGCTCCCACCAGGACCCCGACTTCGGCGAGTACTCTCTCGAAGTACTCTAGGGTCCGGTTTGGAGAACAGTATACCCCAATCACCGCCAAACCCTGTCTGCCGCCCACAGTGGCCAGCACACAACCCATGCCCCTCACTATTTTTTCGAAGGGCAGGGAACCGCCGCATGTTGTTATGGCCACCAAGTCCTCCCGGTCCCCCACCCAGTTATTCCGGGATGGGATCAGGTAGGGCTCGGTGACCACTGCGATTTGTGTCGACGACTCCGCCAGGCTCTGGAACAGGAGATCCTGAGCCCTGGCAGAGCCGCCGATGTTCGCCTGGAGGAATCGGATGGCCATACTAATTGGCGTCCATCCGATCCTCCTCTCGCGTTTCTGGGCGCGCTGATGGCTGCGAGGGGGCCGTGAAGCCTACGCCAGCCCTTTTTCCTCCTTTTGCCTTGTTGGAGGCCGAGCCTTTGCAGGCCTTGCCCCCAACACGGTGGTCGGCCTTCTTACCGGCCGCTTCGCACACCGGGCAGTGAGGATCGGCCTCGCATTGTGCTGCCTTGTGTCCGGGCTTGCCGCAGCGGTAACACAAGGCGCTGCGGTCCTCTGCATTGGAGCATTTCGCCCCCATGTGCCCTGCCTCCAGACACCGGTAGCATTGGAGGGGCCTAGGTTCCAGCACCTTGACGGATACCGAAACCCAGTTCACCAAAATCCTACCGGCGGAGGCTTTTTTGGCCGCAGCAATTGGGCAGCTGAGCCAGACCGTGCCTTGACGCCCAGGTGGCCGCACAATGTTGCCGACCTTCAGCGAGTCGACAGTGCAGCCACCCACTTTTGCAACGGCGGCCGCCACATCCTCCTTCGTTGCTGAGTCATCGAGACCCGAGAGGCGCAACTCCACGCACTTCTCGGGACGAGTGACTCGAACAAGGGCTTCGCTGAAGGTCTCCCTGAACTTGTTTGCCAGGGAGTTGGCCTTCTCTGCACTTGCAGCTCCAGGGATCTCCAGTACTCGGGCACCAGTGGCAGCGGTCCGGAATTTAACACCTTCTATGCCCAGTGCTTTCAGGTCGATGCTCTTTCTGGCATCGGAAAGCACCTGGGCATAGGTGACCCCCTTCTTCACTGCCTCAGGCTGCAGGGTCAGGATGACCGCTGCTGAGGCAGGAGGCTTCGGTATTTTGCGTGCAGGTCGCGCAGCGGGCACCTTCGCAGGCTTTGCCGTCGCAGCCTTGGGGGCTTGGGCGGCTTTGGCTGCTTTGGTGCCTTTACGCACGACCTTGCTCCATCCCTCGTCCATACTCTCGGGGGCAGGTTTAAAAGGACGCGGCTCCCTGACCGGTTCCTTTTTTTCCTTGCCCTTACCCTTACCTTTCCCCTTGGTTTTCTGGGCTACACCACTGGTGCTGGCTGTAGCCACCAGAGGAGGGGAAGGGGCCCGAGTAGAGGTCGCCGCGGCTGCGGCGTCCGCGCTCGCCTTCTTCTTGTCTGCGGCCAGTGGTGGTCGCAAACGTTTCTCCGGCAGGAGGCGGTCTTTTAGCCCCTCAAAGCGCGCGTTGACCATGGATCCGCATTGATCCATGACAGCGCGCACTATCTCTTCAACCGCCGGGGCCGGAGTTGCCACTGGGGTCGAGGTCGGCCGCTGCACCAGTTTACGAAGCTGGGCCACTTCACTGCGGAGCTCCTTCAGCTCACCCGTCAGCTTTGAGTTTGTCGCCTCAAGTCGGGCGACCTCTTCCGTCATTGAACGCGACTTCTGTTCCTCAAAGGAAACTTTGATGGTTTCCGCCGCGTTCTTTAGGGCTCTGACATACGTCCCTTTTAGATGAGCAGATGTCGTGGCGACCTTAACAATGGTCTCCACGGCATCCGACACGACCCTAGCCAGATCCAGTGGCTCTTGGGTCTCGCCAATAACAGGAATTCGGGACATGTTCGGAGATTTCCGGAACATGGCGTCTCTGTGCTCCCTCTTCCGCTTTTCTTCCTCGGCCATCTCAATTTCGGCATTAAGCCGAAGCTCCTCAGCCTTGGCTGCATTTAGCTCCGCCTTCGCCTTAGCAAGGCCAACGTACTTTCCAGTAGTGGGAGGACGCCCAGGCCCCCTCCCCGCTACCGGAACTTTAATCGGCCTTGCATCGTCACCATTACTGGTGTCGCCGCTCTCGTCTCTAAGACGTTTCCGCCAGAAGCGGCTCTTATCGGACAACTCGGAAGCCACCGATAGGAGGCTCCCGTCCGAATCCGTGTCCGACAGATCCGCTATTCTTGCTGCTGCAGCTGGTGTCAGCAACACATCCTCCAGTATCACGATTGGTGAGCGGCTACGCGAACGAATCGCAACACGGGAAGACTCTCCTGCATCGCTATCGCTCACCGAAGCGTCACCTCTCACCCTTCTCTCACTCACTCCACACTCCTCTCTACCACGGCCAGTTCGGCCACCATCAGTTTTGTTTTTAGTTTTATAAGTTTCCATATTAAGACCCACGAGAATGAGGGAAAAATTCGGTCACCCCGACCAGTGCCCTCTGTAGCCGGGGAAGCCTAATACACGCTAGGAGTCGGCTGGTTCCTAGCGGGTGGTGCAGTAGCGACTGAAACTCCGTCCAGCCAAGCCCTGAAAAGGGCTTAGAGCCTGCGCTGCACCGCCGCCTACCCTCGGGTAATTTTTTAGTGAGGTATTCTTCCTCGCGGCCCGGGCGATTAAGCCAAGGCCCTCAGCCCTACAAACAGCTACGAGACATGACCGCCACTGCTTGCAGGATACCGAGTTTCGAGCGGTGGCAACAAAAGTTGCCTGTCCGGAGGCAGGGTTAGTGCACACCGGACCCGACTCACAGGCATAACATGCCCCTTTACCTTATACTCCCGACCCCAACCCACATGAGGCGAGGAGCATAAGGTAAACCACCGCACCGACATCCGATAAATCGGAGTGGTCCTCCACGAGGCAGCTCAAACCGAGCCCGCCTCCTCCTCGGAGCCGACAGAGTAGGAACTCCTTTCCTCTGCCTGACTTCATCCACTGCGCCCTTTGCTCAGTCAAAGGGACGCGCGGAGAAGTCCACCTTCCGCTCCCGTGTTTTGTCCGCGCCGGTGTACCAATATCGCTCGTAAACGAGCGCTATTGGCACACCGGGACCCCCTATCCGCAGCCCGGGGACGCGCCACGTCGCAGTACACCTCTGCGCCTGTAGGGACTCCCTCCCTAGAGGTTCGTGGCGTGGAACCTAACCTTTTTTTTTTTTTTTTTTTTTTTTTTACGCTGGGAAAAATGCATTACGCATTCCCACCCATTGGGGGATGGGTGGGATATGTGGGACTCCCCGGTCTGAGACCGGTATACCCACTAAACGACCCAGCGGCTGTCCTGCATCGTCTGTGTGGAGGAGGACTGGGAAACCGGCAGAGCCTTTACGTCCAGTCCTCCGCCGACGAGCCCCCGCTTTTGCAGCGGGGCCAGCACGCCCCTCCTTGGGAGGAGGGGCCCGGGAACGACCTGCGGCCATTCCCGCCCGGCGGAGGTGGTGAATATGTGCAATGCGGGAGAGTTAAAAGGCGCCCCCGCGCCTCTCTCCCGCTATTCACCACCCCATGAGGCAAGAGAAGACGATTACGATCGCCTTCTCCCACCTCTTCTCACCCTTCCTCTCCTTCTCCTCCGCCGTGGCGCCGCGAGAGGGTCCTCCTCCCGCGAGCGCTCTGCCGCCTCCTTCTGTGACATCACTTCCTCACAGAAGGAGGCGACAGCTGCCCAGGCCACCTCACTTCCCAGCATGGAGTTGACCACACCGGGAAGCGAGAGGTCCGGCCCGACAGCCGCTGTCAGGCCGCGGCGCGGCTCGGACCACGACGGGCACACCTCGAGGGTGTGCTGCGCCGTGTCCTCCGCTGCGCCACAATCATGGCACAGCGGGGCCTCCTCCCTTCCGATCCGGTGCAGGTACGATCCGAAGCATCCATGCCCGGATAGCACCTGCACCATGCGGAAGGAGAGGAAGCCGTGTTCGCGCTCGAGCCAGTCCTGCAGGACTGGCCCGAGAGCGTCCAGCGTTCGACGGCCAAACGCGGCGGAGGCGAGGTCCTCCGTCCAATGCTGGACGATCGCGTCCCTCGCCTGCCGCCGGACGGCCTCCCGCTCTTCCGGGGCGACGCGCTCTCCCAGCGCCCTTCGCCCCGCCGTCCACTCGTACACTCTGGCGAGCACCCACGCCTCGAGCTCCCAGGGAGGGGTGCCCGCCAGAGCGCACGCCGCCGCGAACCCAACCGACTTGTAGGCCCTGGCCACCCGCTGCGCGATGGCCCTTTGGGGCCTACGGATCGCGGCGGCGTTCTCCCTCCTTTGGAGGGAGTCCGCCCAGATGGGGGCCCCGTAAAGGGCCATGCTCTTCAATATGCCGGCATAAAGCTGCCGGCATCGCGCTTTGGGCCCTCCCAGATTCGGGAGGAGCCACGAGAGCGCCCCTGCGACCTTCAGCAGGCGCGTCGACAGCCCGCTAAAGTGCGGGCCGAAGCGCCACCTGCTGTCGAGCACCAGGCCCAGATATTTCATCTGGGCCTTCACTTCGACCCTGACGCCCTCCACGACGATGTGGGCGTCAGCGGGGATGCGCTGCCGAGGCCCGTGGAAGAACACCGCCTCGGTCTTGTGCAGCGCAACCCCCAATCCGAGGCGGCGGATCCTTCCCGCGACCAGGCATCCGCCGGCCGAGGCAAGGCTCGCCGCCTCCCTGAAGCTCCTCCCCCGGGCAGTGAGAAGAGTGTCATCCGCGTAGCAGATGACACTCGTGCCACGGAGGAGAGCTCCCCGCAGGAGCCAGTCGAAACCGATGTTCCACAGGAGCGGTCCTAAGACAGACCCCTGTGGAACACCGGACTCCGCGCCGTACCGCCGCATCTGGCCAGCTTTGTCTATCAGGAGGACCGCTCGGTCCTCCAGATAGCTGGCCAGGAGGCCCCGCAGGTACTGAGGCGCTCCATGGTAGCGGAGCGCCTCGAGTATTGTGGAGTGGGGGACGGAGTTGAAGGCGTTGGCTATGTCAAATGACACAGCCAACACCCCGTCACCTGCCTCCACGGCCTCGCTCACCTGGCCCTTGAGCTGGGCCAGCGCGTCCACTGTCGAACGCCCCCTTCGGAAACCGAATTGGGCGTTCGACAGGTTTGGCCCCACCTCCAGCAGGAGGCCATTGAGCCGGCTGGCGACAATCCCCTCGAACATCTTACCGACCTCATCGAGCAGTACGATGGGTCGGTATGCCGAGGGGGAGTCTGCCGGGCGGCCCTCCTTTCGGAGGAGGCACAGCTGCCCCTCCTTCCATGGTTTCGGGAACCTCCCCGATGCGAAACACGCACCGAAGAGGTCCCGAAACCTCCCTTCCATCTGGGTGGCGGCAATTGCCACCACCCGCGCGGGGACGCCGTCCGGCCCGGGGGCCGTCTTCTTGCTGCGGAGGCGAAGAACCTCCGCAGCAAGCTCCTCCGCCGTGACCGGTGGGGGGACTCCCTCCTCCGGCGCACTCCGCGGAGGGTCCATTTCTGGTGGGGTGAAGTTGGTTCCGGCCGGGAACAACGACCGAACCACCCCATCCAGCAATGCCGGCTCCAGGGACTCCGTTAGCGGGGGACCAAAGGGGCGCAGTTTGTTCCGCGCCGCCTTATATGGTCTCCCGTACGGGTCCCTATCGAGACCCTCCAGCATCTCAGCTCGCGCCGCGTCCTCAGCGGCGGTCATTGCTGACTTGAGGACCGTCTTTGCCTCTACATAAGAGGCGTAGAGACGGTCCTCCTCCTCGGGGTCTCGCCGGCTGCGCCGTCGACTCCGCGCGAACTCCCGCCTTGCCGCCACGCAGGCAGCCCGGAGCCCCGCCAGCTCCTCCGACCACCAATAAACGGCGCGACGGGGGGGCGGGCGACGAGACCGAGGCATGCTGGAGTTGCACACCTCGGTCAGGGACCTCCGGAGTTTGGCCGCCGCGGAGTCCACGTCCAGGACTTCGACAGGAGGCGCGAGCCAGTCCTGGACGAACGCCGCCTCCTTAGCCGCCTCGCGGTCGAGGCGGGTGAGGGCCCACCGCGGGAAGGATGATCGGCCCGAGGGGGCCGTCGTCCGGGGGCTGATGGAGATGTCGAACCGCACGTATCGGTGGTCCGACAGCGTCTCCATCAACTCCACCCGCCAGTTCACGACGCGGGCGGCCAAAACGGGGGTGGCGAACGAAACGTCCACCACTGACCCTCCCCGTCTCCGCACACACGTCTGAACTGTCCCTCTGTTGAGGAGGGACAGACCGGACGAAGCCGCCCAGAGTTCGACGGGACGGCCCCTTTGGTCGTAGGCCCGGTTGCCCCAGGCCGTCGACCAGGCGTTTAGGTCACCCATGACGGCGACCTGGCGCGGTGCCGCCCTACCCACAACCGCTGCCAGGACTGCGAGGAAGTCCTCGAAGTCCTGGAGAGGGCGGTTTGGGGAGAAATATACGCCCACTAGGGCTATTTCTCCCCACGCGGCGGCCACGTATCCCGGTCCCCTCTCTAAGAGCGAGAGGGGAGGGGAGTCTGTGGAAGACCGCGACACCAATGCCACCAAACCGTCCCGATCACCCAGCCAACGGCTGGGGATCGAGTACGGCTCGGCGACCACCGCCACGTCCACCAACCACTCAGCCATGATCTGCGTTAGCAGATCCTGGGCTTTCTTGCAGTGGTTGGTGTTCGCCTGGAGGATGCAATGTTCGACCCTATCCATCAGTCGGACATTGCACCTCCCTCCTCAGCCGCCGAGGTCCCTGCCTTAGGGGCGGCGGCGGTCGCAGCGGCAGGCCGGGTCGGCGCCTGCGCTTTGCCCTTCTTAGGGGGAGGATTGCAGTTCCTCCCCCTCATGACGTGCTTCGCCGGACGGCCGCTGGCTGCGCACACAGCGCAGTGCGGCGTGGCGGCCTCGCATGTGGCGGACTTGTGCCCCTCCTTCCCGCAGCGGTAGCAGCTTACCGATCTGTCCACCTTGGATGGACAGAGGGCTCGCGTGTGCCCGATTCCGCAGCACTTGAAGCAGCGCAGAGGCTGATCCTCAAGTGCGCGGACTCTGCAGGAGGTCGAGAGACCCACTGTTAGCCGTCCCTTGGCGAGGACGGCTTTGGCCGCGGCAACTGGGCACTCAAGGCGGATAGTGCCCATGCCTCCGCGGCCGGGTCTGATCTCCCGACCTTGCACCGCTGCGGTGTCGCAGCCCCCGATGGCTGCGATCGCCGCCATCACCTCCTCTTTGGTGACCGTATCGTCCAGATCGGTCACCTCCAAGGCCGCCGACTTGACGGGCCTGGCCACCTTGGCCGCGTCCGCGATGACCTCTCGCAGTTTACCTGCGAAGAGGTCCGCGTTGGCGCCGCCCTGGGCCCCTGGGAACTCGAATATTCGAGCCCCAGCTTGGGTCCTGCGGCACGTGACCGCTCCGATCCCAAGCTGGGAGGGATCGGCGTGTGTACGAGCCCGCTTGAGGACGGACTCGTAAGTTTCACCCCGCTCTGCGGCCTCCGCGGTGAGCGTCACCACGACGGCCGCGGTTTTGGGAGGAATCAATTTCCTCCCACCGGCGGGGGCCCTTTTGGCTGCAGCGGGGGCAGCAGCAGAGGGCTTGGGGGCCGCCTTTTTCCCCTTCCCCTTCCCCTTATTCTTGGCAGTCGCCTGGGACTGGCAAGAAGGGGTGACGGTGGGGGCGGTAGGGGCGGCGGCCTTTTTGGCCTTCTTGGCCTTGCCCTTTCCCTTGACCACTTCGGTCCAAGACTGGTTGGACGGAGTGGTCGAAGGGAGTTGGGCGTCCTCCGTTTGGGAGGATGGCCCCGGCTGTTTTTGCCTCTTGTTCGCCGCTAGCGGCGGTCGGAGGCGCTTCTCCGGTAAGAGCCTGTCCTCGATGCCATCGAGACAGGCTCTCGTGAACGCCCTTTCCTCCATGACAACCTTGCGGATGATATCCTCAAGGTTGGAGGAGGAGGGGCTTTCAGCTGCCGGCGCCGGTCTGGGATCGGCCTGAGAAGGCCGAGCCGCAGCTTCAGAGGCCGCCGGTCGTCGATCGGCCTGGGCAGGCAGGGCCGTAGCTTCAGCCAGCTTCTTGTGAAGCTGGCTGGCCTCCGACTGCAGGCGGTCGAGCCTCACCTGCAGTTGCCGCGTCTCGTCCGTGGCGGTGCGCTGCACTAGCTCCCGGACTATGCCACGCATGCTCGCGGCCCTGCTTTTTAGGGACTTTTGAAAAGTCCCTTTTAGGTTCGAGGACTTAGAGGCGACCTGCGCGATCTCCTCTTCGTCCTCTTGAGCCATGCGCTCCAGCTCCGCTAAGGAGTGGTCCGCGTACTGGACGCAGGATGCGCCGTAGCCAGACTTGGCTCTTGCGGTACGCGCCTGCTGCTCCTTAGCAGCGACCTGCTCTTCCAGGTCCTGCTGGAGCTGCGCCCGACGAGCCAGGTTCAACTGGCGTTGCGCATCCGCTAGGCCCACATCGTGGGTGCCGACTATGGCGGCCCGCTTTTTAGCCTTAGCCTTCAGCTTAGGCTTGCTCGCCGTCATCGACGAATCTGAGGAGGCGGAACCTTCCTTCAGAAAGGCCCGCTTCCGCGTTCGACCCTCCGCGATTGCCGCGGGAGGGCCCTCCAACATCGAACCAGTGTCCGACATCCCTACGGACTCGTTGTCGGACTCCGACAATTCGTCCGCACGTCCATACTGGACGACCGCTTTACCTTTGTCGGATTTTACCCCGACAGAGGTAGAGGTTTGGCCCTGAGAAGGGCCTTTTAAGAAACGCCCGGAGGCGTCTCGCGCAGGCATCGGTAGCTTAGGCATGGTAGCCTCCGCCAGTGTTGTAGAAAACCGCAAGAAAGTCTACAACTCACAGTGCACTTTAGCCGAACCCAGTCTGCCACTCCGTTACGGTGGTCAGAACTGGGGATCGTTACCAGGGGACGCGACGTGGACGCAAGCACTGTGGGGGGTCCCCCGCGTGGAACCTAACCTAACCTAACCTAACCTAACCTAACCTAACCGTCGATCAAAAATTTTTATTTCTGCGAAAACACATTATTTTTCTAGGTTAATATATCTTCCCCTATTGCGTCTTTAGTGTCCCTTCATCGTTTCGTCTTTATTTGCTGAAATTTTCGTAAAAATTCTAGTTTTTCACTGTAAAATCAACTTTTTGTAAATTTCAACCGTTTTTATCGATTTTTATTTAGTTTTTCCGTCAAACTTGCTCATTTCTCTTGCTGTTTCACCTCGAACACCTTCCTGCAGCTCTACCCCGTGTACCTGCAAAGAAAACAGAAAGATTAGTGACAAGAAAATTTAAAAATTGCATAACTACCTACCAAAAGTCGATATACCCCGTCATACATTGTGAATTTTCGTCGATCAAAAATTTTTATTTCTGCGAAAACACATTATTTTTCTAGGTTAATATATCTTCCCCTATTGCGTCTTTAGTGTCCCTTCATCGTTTCGTCTTTATTTGCTGAAATTTTCGTAAAAATTCTAGTTTTTCACTGTAAAATCAACTTTTTGTAAATTTCAACCGTTTTTATCGATTTTTATTTAGTTTTTCCGTCAAACTTGCTCATTTCTCTTGCTGTTTCACCTCGAACACCTTCCTGCAGCTCTACCCCGTGTACCTGCAAAGAAAACAGAAAGATTAGTGACAAGAAAATTTAAAAAATCGAATATTATCGTTACTAGGTAAAAAGTCTCTCACTCTATTAAGGGAAAATATTCAAAGTAGTTATTTAATTAGTTCTAGTTATATATTCATAAGTAGCCGTACCGTAGGGTGTAATAGACACCTTAAGGAATAATTTTAGTCACTTGTATATTTAATTATTGTAGTTTTTAGGTCAAATTTTGCGTTTTTCCGTCATTTTATCTTCAGAGGGTAGTAACTTTTTATAAGTAGAAGCGATTGTAAAGCTTGTTACACGAATAGATAGGGCTTGAATCATGCCTCCTCCCGCCGAAACTCCGCCGCTTCCAGCTAGCGCGGAAGACGTTACAGACGTCTCGACATTTACCGAAGTTGTTGGAAAGCTGGTTACAGCTATCAACTCGGCAGTCAACGACGGGAAGAGCGTAACGGCAGCTAACAAGCGCTTTATTTGCATCGTGGCGGACGAAATTAGGCGAGCGACTCGCCTGCTCGCAACCCTTTCCGCAGCATCAGTTCCAGCTTCTGTGCCACGGGAAGAAAGTCTCCCAGGCAACATCACTCAGGAGATCGTTGCCTGCGTACGTGAGGAGATACGTGGGGAAATGGCCCAAATCAAGAAATTGGTCGCCACCCAAGCGCGCTCTTACTCACAGGCAGCTCGCGGCGAATCAGCGTCTCAACCAGGCCGGGTCACAAACGGCCCCTCACCCCAACCTACAGCGACACACAATAAGCCGGCTATCATCGTCACTCCTAAAGGAGAAGCCAAGTCCAAACAGGACACGATAGAGGCTTTTAAAAAGAGTATTAGTTTCCGGGCCTCCACCTATGCACCCGCGCGGGTACAGACTGTTTCCAACGGAAAACTTCGCGTGGAGTTTGATAGCTTGGAACAGTGCGAGGATACCCTCAAACGTCTCTCCAACTCCAAGCAGGTGAGCGCCGAACCAGCTCGCAAACTCAGCCCGATGATAATACTAAAAGGCGTCTCCAGGGATCTTCCTTCCGAAGATATAATAGGAGTCCTCAAGGAACAAAACGGTGAACTGACGGGTATCATCACCGAAGAAGCGGATATGCGCCTGCGTTTCAAACGCGATAACCGCAACCCGGCCTTATACAACGCGGTGTTCTTGGCTAGCCCCCGTGTCTATCGAGTTATGATAGACATGGTCAGGGTTAGCCTCGACCACCAGCGCGTACATGTAAGCGACTTCTCCCCGTTCGTTCAATGCCACAAGTGCCTCCAATTTGGACACATGCGCAATAAATGTGACTCCATAATAAAGCCGTGCGCTCACTGCGCGGGAACCACGCACAGTTTCGACAACTGCCCCCTCAGGGAAAAACCATTCACGGCCAGATGCGTCAACTGCATTACGCATAACGACAAGTTCAACACCAAACTCGACATCAGACATCGTGCAAACTCTAACCAATGCCCCAGACTGCGAAACATGAGAGACAAAATTATAAACCGGGTTGATTATGGTTATTAAAAACCATATCAAAATAGTTCAGTGCAACATAGATAAGTCGCGAAATAGTTTACATGAGTTTTTACGATCTTTCTCCACTGGAGATTGTCAAATCGCCTTGTTGTCGGAACCCTACGTTGGGACCGGCAACGAACTTAAATCTATTAGAGATATTAACATCTACCAATTCTCCAAAGGCAATCGAGTTAAGGCTTGCATCTTAGTAAAGTCTGGGGTTGGATCCTTTTTGGGTCTTACCCAATATTCTTCGGCCAACTTGTGCGTCGTGCAGTTGTCAACTGCAAACGGTAATATTTATATTGCATCCACGTACGTCGAACCAAACGACGACAACTCCAATACATTAGAGTGCCTAGATTACTTTTTAAAGTCGACAGACAAATCACACCGAATCGTGGGAGGCGACTTCAACGGATGGCATCCATCATGGGGCAGCACTGCCATCAATCGTCGGGGCAGAGATGTCATTGACATTGTTTATGGCAATGACATGTATATATGCAACACCGGAAATACCCCCACCTTCGAAACCATCACACACGGTCGCCAACGCACTTCTATCATTGATATAACTTTAGCTTCGGACTCAATCTATGATAGAATATCGGATTGGCGAGTCAACCTGGACTTCTGCACATCATCCCAACACAACGCTGTGGAATTCAAGTTAAACACCAATCACATCAAACCCAGTCAAAAGGATCACTTCTCTACTTTCCGTTATAAAGCCAATAAGGCTTGCTGGCCTATATTTAAAGAATCACTACACACACATATGACATACAGTGACATTCTGGAACGCGAAATCACCGACATGGATTCCGTGGGATTAGAAACCCTTATAGATGACATCACAAGCACTATCCATCTTGCTTGCACGGAATCCATGCATGTCAAAGGCAACGGGCATGGCCGCCTCAAACCACCTTGGTGGTCAGACAAACTAGACTCTATGAAGAAAGAAGTTATCGCTGTTCATCATAGATTACTCACCGCTAAACGACAGGGAGCACCACTGCAAGAAATACTCGAAGAACAACAGAGCAAAAAGGTTTTATACGCGAAGGAACTGCGTCAGGAGTCGACTTCTAACTTCCGAGAGCTATGCGAACTACAAACGAAGGAGAACGTGTGGTCTTTAACCAACAGGCTATTAAAGGAAACCACTCCTAGGCGCCCTCCTACTACACTAAAAATTGGAGACAAATTTACCACCTCTGGTAAAGAAACAGCTCAAGCTTTACTCGACCACTTCTACCCGGATGACGCACCTGACACCGAGCCGAGGCATCACAACTTAAGAGCGATTCATTCCATCAACACCGAAGATGACCCTCCCTTTGCGGAGGAGGAACTTTTAGAGTACCTTAAGTACATGAACCCTAACAAGGCTCCGGGAATGGACTACCTAACAGCAGACATCTGTCTTCAATTCTTTACTGCATACCCAAGGTTGATCACGGATATTATGAACAGGTGTTTAACTCTCCAACATTTTCCTAGACAGTGGAAAATAGCCTACGTAAGGATATTACCTAAACCAGGTCGCTCGGACTACAGCGCTTTAGGATCATTCCGACCAATTGGCTTACTGCCAGTGTTCGGAAAACTATTGGAAAAATTATTTATAAAACGTGTTACTTACTGTGCGGAAAAACAAGGCTTTAGCAGTGAACTTCAATTCGGCTTCCGGGAACAGAAGAGCACTGTGCAGGCCATCGCGAACGCCATCCAGAACATCAAACAAGCCAAATCCGACAAACAACTTGTCATAGCGGTGTCTCTGGACATAAAAGCCGCCTTTGACAATGCTTGGTGGCCCGCACTTTTCCACAGACTCCGACGCATGAACTGCCCCAAAAACATCTACGGGTTGATAGAGGACTACGTTCGCGACAGGAAAGTCTTGTTGGATCATGCGGGGGAGCGGGTCAGCAAGCATATGTCGAAGGGGTGCATTCAGGGATCCACTTGCGGGCCGGTGCTCTGGAACATTATACTGGACGAACTTTTGGAGATACAACTACCTGCAGGGTGCCATTTACAGGCCTTTGCAGATGACGTATTCCTGATCGTTACTGCAAAGGATTTAGGGTATCTTAAGTACAACGCCGAGCGTACTTTGGCTCAAATCGTCGAATGGGGGAAGAGCGTCAAGCTAGAATTTGGACCATCTAAAACGCAAGTGATAGCATTTACCCCCAAAGCCAAGAACACCAAGATAGTCATGCAAGGACAGGAGCTCACTTTTGAGAAACAGATCAAACTCCTTGGAATAATACTAGATGAAAAATTACTATTCGGACCACATGTTAAATATATCACGGATAAAGCAATGCGTATCTTTAACAAACTGTGCATGTACACTCGCCCAACATACGGAGCACATCCCGAAAACGTCAGCCTCATTTATCAGCGAGTGATCGAACCAATAGTCACCTACGGAGCTGGTATTTGGGGACACGTGGCAACCAAGAAATACGTCAAGAAAGCCCTCCTAAGCATGCAGTGTGGTTTTGCCATTAAAGCAATTAGGGGCTTTCGCACTATCTCCACGACGGCGGCCATAGCTTTAGCCCGTTTTATGCCGATCGACCTAAAAATCAGAGAAATAAATACAATAGAGAAAACCAGACTTTCCGGAATAAGCGATTACCTCCCCCATGATATACTACTAGAAAAACCATCACCCATCCACGAGCTCTTGCATCCGGCGAATAGAATTTCTTTTACACCCTCTACATACTCTAGCGATAACGAAGAATTCAACAACACGACACTCATCTACACCGACGGAAGCAAACAGGAGGATAATTCTGTAGGAGCAGCCTTCGTGTGTTATGATCCTGGTGGGACGACTCCTAGAGTCGTTCGCCGGTTCAAACTCCACGATTGCTGTACAGTCTTTCAGGCTGAACTTTTCGCCATCCTCGCTGCCTGCCAATGGGCAGAACATCATAGACTCAATAGTACCTTCATCTTTACAGATTCTCTTGCATCTATTAAAGCTCTGGAAAATCGCAGCAACACACATCCTATTGTCAATCAAATCCACCATACTATCCATCAACTTACCATCAAAAACCCATATCGCGTTTTCATCTCGTGGGTAAAAGGCCATTCCGGTATTCCTGGAAACGAACAAGCAGATGCAGCTGCAAACATGGCTGCCAAATTCCAAAGAGCAGCTCAATATTCACGTTTCCCGGCGACATACGTCAAGGCAAAAGCCAGACATGAAAACTACTTAACTTGGGAAGCAAGATACCTAAGCTCCCAAACTGGACAACATACTAAGCGGTTACTCCCCACTCTGCAAGACATCAAAGAGCTGGGAAAAGTTTTCAAGACGTCTTTTAATTTGACACAAATACTTAGCGGACATGGTTTTCATAAAGCGTATCTAAAACGTTTCCACATTACAGAAAACGACAAATGTCCTTGCGATGACACTTCAGAACAGACCCTGGAACATCTTCTCGAGACTTGCCCAGCCTTCCACGCACCGAGATATAATCATGAAATGATCTGTAATAATGTAAGAGTATCTCCATATAAACTGTCTGAAGTCATTTCTAAGGAAAGCTGCGCAAAATCCTTTTCAGACTTCGTTGACAAAATTGTCTCAAGTCTGAAGTCATTTAATAACACCTGAAATAAATATGTACCATTCCGTCAGTTCATCCTCATCAAATCTTGTAAATCATCACATCCCTTTGTCAACCGAAGCTCGATAGACCAATTCTTAAGAATTGTATCAGTGTAGAGCTGTCGGTAGAATAGTATCTATAACTGTACTTTATTATTATTTTTAAGATTGTTGTATTTGTATTTATCTTGTTTTGTATAATTTGTATGTGTGTATTTTGTGTAAATCCATAACGGCTTTCTAATCTGGCAAAGTATCAAATCGCTAAACCAGAGAAGAATCCGTTTTGTGTTATGTCCTTAATTGTTAAACAAAATTTTCCAAATTGTGTCTTAAAAATAAATAAATTGTGAAAACATTAGAATAATGTAACGCGGGCTTAAACACCTTCGGCGATGTGCTCGAACGGCTCCTTAAAAGCTCTAGACATAGAGAAACTTCCCTCCGCCAAAGAGGTTATGGTCAGTTATTCCCAGGATTCCCAGCGATTCCGAGAAGCGTCGGTAGAAAACGACGCTTCGTCAGTCAACCTATGTGCGGGACAACGAACGGTCAGGCCATACGCGCCTAGAGACGCGCGGTCATAGTTAGATTCCTTTTACTGTTTTAATTTTGATATCACTAATGTTCTGTATTTTACCGGTGCCCTTTATTTGATTTCATTATAAGTTTTACTATTTCAAATCGTGTTTTCGAATTCACCCATAAAACCCTGAGATAAATCCCTTACAGTGACACCCAGCGTAAGGCTTTTTCCTACACTGACGCCCAACGAGCGGGCACGATTGAACGGTAAAATAGAGTCAAATAA